>JAPYYM010004452.1:0-10092 GCA_028534135.1 Potos flavus
GAGGGTGTGATTTTCGCGTAGTTTTGTTTTTCCCTTCCCTGAGGGTCTATATTGTTTGTGCAGGAAATACTGGGAGGTGGGGGCCTAGCTGCCTCCAACTATATTCAGCTACCCTCTTCTTCTTTTAAGCGATCATAGCTACCATCAAAGAACTGTTTCAGTAGACCAGATACTTATATAATAATAGTAGAACTAGCTAACATTTACTGAGGACTTACTATGTGCCAGGCACATCTCTAATGCTTTCCCTGTATGAACTCATGTCATCATCCAACCACCATGTGAAGTAGTTATCTCTATTATTCACAGTTTACAGAGAAGCCGAGTTCCTTGCCCAGCAGGCCTATGTTAGCTCTATAGAATCTTCACGAGGTCCCTAGGTGGGCATTATATGCCCCATTATATAGATCAAGAAGTGGAGGCTCAGACAGGGAAAGTAACTTGCTCAAGGTCCCAGAGCTCCTGAGACGTAAAGCCGGGATTTGATTTTGGTTCCCAAGCCGTTCTTCCCCCCATGTGAAGGAAGAAGAAAGTACCATGTGTGTGGGATCCTGGGTGTGTGGTGTTGAAGCTGTTCTTAGATGTGGGGACAAGGACTCTCTAGACAGAGTGGGAGTCAGGCCACCTTCTCACGGGCCTCTACTGTGGTCCCTGCCACGTCTCCCTTCATGAGGGGGCCCAGGCACAGCAGCAGAGATGGCAGAGGTGGGACCGGTCTGGAGTCCTTCTTCCCGCCGTGAGACTGTGGTCTGCCTTCTTTGGGGGCGTGTCCAGGTGGCCCCCCTCTCCTGGAATGGGAAGGGAGGGCAACAGACACAGAAGGGGGACTCAAGGGGACTTCTGGAGGGGAGAAGCTACAGTGTGCCAGCCTCTTGATGGAGCTTGATCAGCTAGAGAGATGGCAATAGAGCACGAGCATCTCCCTCCGGGGATTGAACCTGACTCTGACCTAGTTTCCGATCCAGCTGCCAAGCGGTAGAATGCAGAGTACAGAGGGACACGGTAAGATGCAGCACGATCGTGCCGTCAGCAACCTGCCACCACGGGAATCGTGACAATTGAACACCCTAGGTCCCCAACAGGTAAATGACAGAGAAGAGAGAATCCGTAGAGGAAGAGATGCTTAAAGGACCTAAATAAAAACAGGCAATACGATCAGGTCCTGGGATGCCCAACCCGGGCAATACAATCATAAACGAGCGTAAGGAAGAGATTTCTATACCAGTCAGGAGAGGGAACGAAGGGGCAGAGATGGCAACAGGGCATGTGGAGGGCCTTCCAGTGACTGGCAGACTCTACCTGTAGTTCATTACCTTTTAATAAAAACTCACTGAGTTACACACTTGTTCTGTGGGATTTGGGGGTGGGTGGGGGAAAGGGAGCTGTGAAGATACAGAATAGTATGTGAGCTCAAGAGGTACAGAAGGAAAAGTTTAAATTAAGAGCTGAGGGTGGCTGGTAATTACACACACACACACACACACACACACTAACTCCTTCATGTGTCCCCTGACCCGCTCCAGCTATGGGCTCTCCTGGCCACCGGGTGCCCACGGCTCTCTCCACGTGGATGCCATGGGGCATTCTGTGTGGTTTGCCATGGTCCTGTGGGGTCTACTGGGGTGGCCTGCAGCACTGTGGGCTGCTCTGAGCAGGGCCTCTCCTGGCAAACACATCGTTATGGCGGCACGTTCTGAAAATCCAAGTCCAGAACGTACGCACGTTTCCCTGGGACCGGAGAACCCTGGCAGCTATCATTAGACCCTTCTGTTTGTTTGCCTGTTCATTTGTAATGGCTTTTTTTGTTTCAGAGCAGAAGTTTTCCGTTAAAAACTGAAATATTTGGGTTATTTTTCACAACTGAATGTGAATCCACAGTTATTTCAATCGAAATTTCCATTAAACTAAACAGAGGAAGGGAAAAAGAAGTTGCGAGGAAACTTGTTGAATAAATTGAAGGAAAAGGTATAATTCTGAAAAAGCTTTTTTTTTTTTAATCTTATTTTTATTTATTTGAGAGAGAGCATGAGCAGGGAGGAAGAGCAGAGGGAGAGGGAGAAGCAGACTCCCCGCTGAGCAGGGAGCCTGATGCGAGACTCAATCCCAGGACCCTGAGATCATGACCTGAGCCAAAGGCAGACGCTTAACCGACTGAGCCACCCAGGTGCCCTCTGGAAAAGCCTAACCATGTTAAAAAAAATGTGATAACCTAAAGTCATGCTTAGAGGGTGTCAGGCCTTTGTTAAAAGTCATCAGAAACCGTGCTCAGGAAGCAACTGATGAAAAGCTCACCAGATCAAAATCTATATTATAGGGTATATAATGTATAGGGTAGGTAATGTAAAGGAAAAAGTACAAGAGGAGAGATGGAACCATCCAGAACTAGATGAATTGCTGTCGTAGTCCAAGAAGGATAAAGTCACTAGAACATAAATGAAAATCCATTCAGTGACTGATGGCTTTTCCGAACAGAGTACCCGAGGTGTGGCCTTTCCCAGATGGTCTTCACCAAAGGGTCAGCCTTCATCTGAATGACCTCTGCACATGTCCTGCTCAGAGCCCCACGCTTGACACCGGCCATGTTCCTCCTCCCTCCAATTCAAAGTCTTTTCTTACCAGTGGACCCAAGGAGACAGATCGTGGGACTTGGCCCTCCTTGCCCTGCATGTACGGATGTATGGATCACCCCATGACGCTTCCTCCTGAGGGATTTTTCTGGCTTTCCACATCTTTGATAGCAATGAGAAATGCCTAGTTACTGAATGTATGCATGGGGGTGGGGGGCGGTTCTTGGTTTTCCTCTCCCACAGGCTGTATTTTCCTCCACCATCCCCATATCCTGATATCAATCGTGGTTAACATCGGGGTTGAGTTAGTCTTCAAATGAACCTATGACTAAACACCTAGAACCACAGCAAGAAATTTGAGACATTTTTGAATCCACTCTCATTATTGGTTGAGGAAACTGTCCTCTCTTCCTTAAGTGTCCACCCTCCGCCAGTTGGAAGTTTATGGAATTATAATTCCAGGATAGTGACTTGTAAAGAAGGTTTATCCAAGTACTTAAAAGGTAGATTTCAATATGAGACACCACCTGGGTTAGCGCCAACATGTCCTTCCTGGAACACAAATCCCTCCAGACATTGGGCCGCAGCAGGATTTCTTACTGCTGGGAGCAGAGCCAGTGAACCTGGTCTGTGGCCACCGAGTGTCACTTCTCTCCTCCACACTACCTACTGCTGCTTCTCTAAGAAACCCTCAGATGCCAGAGCTACCCCGAGATGCCCCGGTCCGGTCCCCCGGGCACAGAGGACACAGAGGGGGGCAGGCAGCTGGAGAGATTGGCTCTGACTGCTGTGCTGAGCTCACCTTGGCCGGCTCCTGGCCCTCAGCTCACTGCTAGCTCCCCACATGCCGTAGAGTGAAATCTCACAACGCAGTGAATGCAAAAAACAAATCCACTGGAAGAAAGTGTGTCCTGCTGTAAAGTGCAGCTTTTGTCTACCTAAATGTCCTTGGTGTCCAGCAAAGTAAAAAGGGGAAAAAAAAACTCTGGAGTGTTCTGAAGGATGGCCTGCGAGCATAATTCCGTCAGATGACCTCATAATCTCTGTAATTCTCAAAACCCAAAGCCGCGATTCCGCTTAGAATAATGGAAAAATCAAAATTAGACTCAAATGTTCTCTTACAGGCACACATACGCCCCCGTGTCAGTTATCAGTTTGTGCCTGGATGTTCCGGAACACTCATTTGTACACATTAATGACCTGGTATTTTGTTGCCTTTAAACTAATTACATGATAAACTGCCTTTACTAAGGCTCTGGACACTTGAAGAAAAGAACACACCCGTGTTCTTTTGGGGAATGTCCCAGCGGGAATTTTGTTACCCCTCGTGGGGAGGTCAAGCGTTCCAGCCCAACCACACTGCCACTTTTGGTTACTCAGGCTTTCCCCTGGACGGCATGATCTTTGGGAGTCTTGATCCTTGTTTGGCTTTGACCTTCCTATGGATGAGCACTGCCAAGGCTTCATGTATTCATTGCCCTTGGAGAAGAGGCTGCCCAGCTGCCCTGAGTCCGACTGGTGATCCGACAACCTGCAGGGCCGTCCCCAGGAGTCCCCAGAGCAAGGCTACCCGGCGCTAGACAGGGGAGACAACGTCAGTCTCCCACACCCTAAAAAAGAGAAACTCTTCCCAGAGGAGGGGAGGAGACAGAGGCGCATGTCAAGTTCTCGCCATGTGCTGAGAGCCCATGAGGTGCCAGGTACTCCACTATGACCACTTTCATGATACCCATTGTATAGATGAAGATAATAAAGGTCAGAGAAGAGAAGCCACGTGAATGGGGCGGGGCAGGCAGGGATCGATGATGCCGGAACTCAGCAGCTCTGCCTGGATTCAATGTCTGTGCTCCTTTCTCTCCAGACCAGTGCCCCTTAATGATGAGTTAACACCGTGGCAGTCACGGTCCCTAGCCAGGTGACAGTAAAGAACGACACATCCACAGTGGGGAGGGGAGGGATGGGTTCTTACTGCTGCCGTAGCAAATTACTATAAACTTAGTGGCTTAAAGCATCACGCACTTATTACCTTGCGGTTCTGGGGGCTGGGGTGGGGTGGGGTGGGTGGGTGGTCAGAAGCCTGAAATCGGTCTCACTGGATTAAAATCAAGGTGTTGCTAGAGGCTTCTTTATGGAAGTTCCAGGGGATAATCCATTTCCTTGTCTTTTCCAGGTGCTAGAATCATACTTCTTGCACTCCTTGGCTCGGGGCCCCTTCCTCCATCATCAAAGCCAACAGTGAAACACCTTCAGATCTCTGACTTCAACTTGTCTGCCTCCCTCTCCTCACTCCCCTAGTGATTACATCAGACCCACCCAGATAATCTTGTCCTAGATCTTGATCCAAACTTTTAATTTCATCTGCAACTTCAATACTCATTTGCCAAGTAACCTAACACATACATGGGTCCCAGGGAAGAGAATGTGGGCATCTCTGGGAGACCTGTCAGTATGGTTCTGCCTCCTCACAATTTTACTTGTGGTTGGGTGATGGTGGCACTTGGGTCCCCATGTCCATCTCTGGCATGTGTCCTGACCCCTGGCTCCACCCTGCAAGACAACTTTGTGAAAGTCTATAAATAGAGATCCTAGCATCATCCCAGCAGGGGGGAGGAAGAGCTGCAGGTCTGTAGGGACCCAGCTCTTCAGCAAGGATTCTGAGCTGATGATGCACAGCCAGCCCAGAGAGGGAGCCAGTGACGCCAAAGAGGACAATCCCACCAGGTGGTCTTAAAAATGGAGGTTCCCTGAGTAGCCAAAGCAATCTTCAGAAAGCACAAAGCCGGAGGCATCACAATTACAGATTTCAAGATATACTACAAAACCAGAGTAACCAACACAGTATGGTACTGGCACAAAAACAGGAACATAGATCAATGGGACAGAAGAGAGAGCCCAGAAATAAACCCACATATGTATGTGGTCAATTAATCTATGACAATGGAGGCAGGAATATACAATGGGGACAACACCTTCAATCAATGGTGCTGGGAAAACTGGACAGCGACATGCAAAAGAATGAAACTGGACCACTTTCTTACACCATATACAAAAATAAAGTCGAAATGGACGAAAGACCTAAATGTGAGATCGGAAACCATAAAAATGCTAGAAGAAAACATAAGCAGTGATCTCTTTGATATCGGCCTTAGCACAATTTTTCTAGACACATCTCCTGCGGTGAGGGAAACAAAAGCAAAAATAAACAATTGGGACTACGCCCAAATAAAAATTTCTGCACAGTGAAGGAAACAATCAACAGAACTAAAAGGCAACCTACTGAATGGGAGAGGATATTTGCAAATGACATATCTGGTAAAGGCTTAGTATCCAAATCTATAAAGAACTCATCAAACTCAACACACTAATAAAACAATCCAGTTAAGAAACGGACAGAAGACCTGAATAGACATTTTTCCAAAGAAGACATCCAGATGGCCAACAGACACAGGGAAAGATGCTCAACATCACTCATCTTGAGAGAAATGCAAATCAAAGCCAGAATGAGTTACCACCTCACATCTGTCAGAATGGCTAGAATAAAAAAGACAAAAAAGAACAAGTGTTGGTGAGGATATGGAGAAAAAAGAAGCTTGTGCAGTATTGGTGGGAATATAAATTGATGTAGCCACTGTGAAAAACAGTATGGAGGGAGGATCCTTAAATATTAAACATAGAAATACCATACGATCCCGTAATTCCACTACTGGGTATTTATCCAGAGAAAATGAAAACACTAATTTGAAGATATATGCACTTCTAGGTTTACTGTAGCATTATTTATAATAGCCAAGATGGGGAAGCAACCTGAGTGTCCATCGATAGACGAATGATTAAAGATATAGAGCGCATGCGTGCGCACACACACACACACACACACACACACACACACACACACAATGGGGTATTATTCAGCCAAAACAAGAACAAGATTTTGCCATTTGCGACATCATGGATGGACCTAGAAGGTAGTGAGATAAGTCAGACAAAGAAAGACAAGTACCATATGATTTCACTTACATGTGGAATCTAAAAAACAAGATAAAACAAACAAACAAAGTGGAAACAGATCCATAAATACAGAGAACAAACCGATGGTTTTGGGGCTGGGGGGCCAGGCAAAATGGGTGAAGGGGAGTGGGAGGTACAGGCCTCCAGTTATGGAATGAAAAAGTCATGGGGATGAAAGGCCCAGCATAGGGAGCATAGCCAATGGTATTGCTGCAGTGTTGCACGGTGACAGATGGGAGCTACACCTGTGATGAATGTACCATAACAGACAGACTTGTATAATCACTACGTTGTGCACCCGAAACTAACGGAACATTGTGTGTCAGCTACACTTCAATTAAAAAAAATATTCGAGACCAAAAAAAAAAAAAAAAAAAAAAAGGAGGCTCAGAGACCCATATGTAATTATCTATCCATCACAAAACCTCATGGATACCACCAGGGCCAAGACAAAGGGTGAGGAGAGAGCCCCTCTGCAAATATCCCTATGGCTAGCCTTTCGATTTATTTTTCTCTTTAAGATCGACTTTGGTGCTTCATTGAATCTGATTCAAATGGCATAAAAGAAACCTCAATTGGAGAAAGGTTTGGGCATTTATCCCATTTTATGGATCACCAGTGGGAAGGTCAAGGAGGCAGGTTTTGGTTGAATAGAAAAGACTTTGAAACAATCAGAGCTGTTCATGGTTGAAGAGGCTGCCTCAAGAGGAAGTCAGCTCTGTGCATCTCTGTCTGTGTTCAGGGAAGGCGGGGGTGGGGCAGCGGGGTCCGAACAGAGCTCCAGGCGGGACTCTAGACTCAGAACCCAAATGGAAAGCAGCAGCACCTGGAGAATCCTCTCTAGATGAGGTGCTAGCATTCTTATGTGCATCCCTTTCTTAGTCCCCATGACCTCAACGAGGGTGATGGTATTTGCTCCACTTTATGCCTAAGGAAGCTAGGGGAGGCACGGAGACTTCGCCCCCGGTGCTCAGCTTGTCCTCGGGGACACAGCGCTGGGAGGATAGCCCAGGCTCCTGGCACTCTGGCCCCACACGCCTTTCTGGCTGAGGGAGAAGCCTGGAGCCTGGATGCTCTTGGCTCGCCTTCCTGGCTCCCTGATTTTATGATAGCTTTGAGGGTGGAGGCAGCGTTCTAGAACATCTCGTTTAAACCTCTCACCAGTTCTATCATTCCCATGTGAGGAGAAGGAGATTCAGAGTTCAGACAACATGCCCAAGAACGCAGAGCCACCCAGGGCTGGATACAGAATTGAAACACCGACTGCGGCTCCAAGTCTGGGGCTCTCTCCGCTCCCCTTCGAGGACGCTGCTTCTGGAAGCCCAGCCCTCCCAGGCACCCCCCGAGGAACCCGGGGGTTGGCTTCCAGAGCCGGAAGTCCACACCAGCTCCGAAATCCATCCCTGGTCAGACCGTACACATCCACCTGAGGATACTAGAGGGATAAACACTTTTTGAGAGTTAAAAGCACTTTGTAGAAATTGCCGCTAGGAGGAGGAGGACTATTTTGGGGATGATTTGAGACACTTTCAGAATCTCAGTGAGGAGGAATTGAACCGAAGTTCTCTGCGTGTCCTTGTGGGCAGAGCTTTGGAGTGTAGGATCCCTGGCACTTGCTTGTCACCCATCGATGGACAGAAGGCTTTCTCGTGTGCTCCCTCACCGGCCAGCTGAGGGGGGTGGGGGGTGGGGAGAGGAGGCGGTGAAATGACCCTGCTCTCCAGAAAAGCCAGAAGCATGTGGTTCAGGAACAGCTGTCACAACTGGAATTGGAAATGTCTAAGTGAATGACTAAAAAGAAATAAATAACGGACAGGGGGTGATTATTCCAAGATGTTAACATTTTGCCCTCAAAAGTAGGTTTTTAAAAATTACAGGCAGCTCACGAAAAGAAAAAAAAATACCAAAAACCCGAGAGTATTAAACAGGTAACTTAATAGAAACGCGTTATTCTTTTTAATTATAAAGGTTTTAATTTCTCCCTCTTCCCCCATTATTTCTGCTAATAAGCTTGTCGATGGGGCTGGAACTGATTATGAAAGGCTGGGAACAGATTTTATTACCTGGAATAACATTTTTTACACATTAGCATTTTACTTTCAATTTTATGAATCAGTGGCAATATGGAGTCTCTAAAAGTTAGGACACGACTCAGATATTACCTCAGGATTACTTCATTTGAGCATGTAGCAAGTATACTCATCTTTAGGGTGAAGTCTGGGTCCTGGTAATTCTACAAAAACCCTTACAAACAGAAAGGAAACTTTTTTCTTTTCGGGAACTGTAGGAAAATTCAGGGAAGAATTCTGGATGGGGTTTAAGATAGAAGGCTGGATTCTAAAGGCTTCCCACCAGTCCGTAAATCAAAATGACGGGCTAAGTGGTTTCTGCAGGGAGAGCATCCAGATGGGCGCTGTAGAGCATCAGGAAGAAAAGGGGACATACAGACTTTCACTCAAGGAGCTTTTGTTATTAAAAGGGAACATAGAAGAAATTATTACACAGAATACGTACGAACATGTGTGAATGAAACATTTACAAGAAGCTATAATTGAAATCATGACTGTAGCCAAAGACAGACCTAGCTAGCTCCTAACAGACTTAATGAATGCCTATTGAATGAATGAATGAATGAATGAAAGAATGAATGAGTGTAATCTGCATACAGGCACTCAAATATTTTTGACTGATTGATGGGCTGATACAGATGAATTTCTCAGATGTTATTTGTTAGGGCTGGTTTGTGAGCTCTGTCATTTAAGTGGTGGTTCATTTTTCTCTGATGGCCTTTTCCTAAAAATAGAAAGCGCCATCCAGGAGAAAGAGTGATGCCCTGGTTATGGCCTTCTGGCCCAAACAGCCAAGACCTCATAATTTTGAAAAATTAAAGTAGATCAGCATAAGTTTTCATATAAAATCAAATTCTTATTTAAAACAGCACAACATAACAACACGGAGAGGTAAACTAAAGAGCCTAAAGAACAAGCAATTAAAGAAAATGAATACCGAGTAAGACGTTGGCAGCTTAATTTTTATTTCCTAGTGGATGCTCGCCACTATCTATCCCTTAAGCTTAGAATTGACCATGAAACTTCTCTCAGCTAAGTATTGGAATGAGGAATGAGCCCAGTCTCGGTACTTGTTAACAGGCAGGGTATGTGATGGCAGAATTCTCCTCTAAGATGATCAACTTCAGATGAAGAATGAGATACAACTCATAGCTAGTTTTCAGCTCTACCAGGCCTTCATTTAGTGCAGGTTGGCAAATGGTAGCCCATGGGCCAAATGTGGCTTGTGTTCTGTTTTTGTAAATAACGTTTTATAGGAAACCAGTCACTGCTTTGTCACTACAACAGCAGAGTTGAGTAGTGGCGGAGAACATATTGCGTGGAAAGCTTTAAGATATTTACTTTGGCCTTTATAGAAAAAAATCTAGTATAGTGGTGCTGGAAACAATGGAATTCATCATCACCATCACCCACCCCAACGTCATCACCATCACCACTACCATCATCAT
>JAPYYM010004453.1:0-10092 GCA_028534135.1 Potos flavus
AAATACATACAATGGAATATTATGCAACCATCAAAAATGAAATCTTGCCATTTGCAATGACATGGATGGAACTAGAAGGTATTATGCTAAGCAAAATAAGTCAATCAGAGAAAGACAATTATCATATGATCTCGCTGATATGTGGAATTTGAGAAACAAGGCAGAGGATCATAGAGGAAGAGAGGAAAAAATGAAACAAGATGAAACCAGAGAGGGAGACAAACCATAAGAGACTCTTAATCTCAGGAAACAAACTGAGGGTTGCTGGACTGGAGGGGAGTGGAAGGGATGGGATGGCTGGGTGAGCATTAGCTCAGACTCTCTGTTTCATCATGAGGATCCCAAGTTGTTGTTTTGTTTTGGGTTTGTTTTTTTTTAATCCAGTTCCATCAGTCTTCTATTCTATGAAATTAGTATATTACACTTATTTTGAGCAACGTGTGTTTTCATTTCCAGCCATGTCTTTATAGATATTTTGAGTTGAAAACCTCAAAAGATCTATAGAAGCAACTAACTAGAAAACAATTTACCAATAAATATGCCTAATTTAATAAAGTACCTGATAAGCTATAGATGCTAAGAATTTTCATTTCTGTTGTCTTTTTTTTTTAATGGGCACAACTGCCATTTGGAAGGTTTGTAAATAGTTTCTGCCTTATAGGATTAAGTTTTATCCCTGGGACATACTCCCCTGGAACAGGAAACAACCACCATGAGGATCTGATTTAGATGAGAAGGTATGAGAAAAGTGCTAACCCTATTGTTTCGAGGAAGATTTCCAGAATGCAGAAAAATAGTCTCAATGCAGAAATCTCATAGATACACAAAGTTTTCTCTTTAATAAAGTAAACTGATTGCATTAGTGATTTCCCCTACTTATTAGATACTTTCTGATCTATTAACCTGGTTTAGACTTGGTATGAAAATTATATTTTTGTTTATAAAAGATCTATGTGTGTCCTTATCCAGGCTATGACTAACAGGAGACTTGGAACTAAAGCTGAGCTACAAAGAAGGACCAACCAAAGCTGTTTTCCTCCTCTCAGAGCAGAAAAAGAGCATGATAAGTTGCTGACTGGGCAAAAATAAACTGTACTGGCCACCTAGATCTCCATGATGGGTAATACTCAGATCAGAATAAGACAAGCTATGTCCTATGGAATGGGATGGAAATATTCTCAGGAAAGGAACTGATGCTTTCTTTGCCTATGGGTCAGGAGGGTTAGATCAAGATGGCTTTTATTTATTTATCCAGCAAATATTTATTGAGAGCTTCATTTATGACAGGCCCTAGTGGGTGCTGGGCCATAGAAGTAAGTACCCTTTTGGAGCTATCATTCTAGTGGTGGAGATGAAAAAAATAAATATAATTGAATAATGTAACAGAAGGTGATAGTGCTATAAAGAAAAACAAGGAGGATAAGAAGGAAAGAAAATTATGGATGTGAAAGGAAAGGGGTGCTATATTTTAAGGGGTAGTAAGGACTGTCCTCTCTGATAAAGTGATGTCTGAAGAATCACTTGTCAAAATTCTGAAGGACACATGCAGCTCTGGGGGAAGAGCATTCTAGGCAGAGAGGAAGCAGCAAATGCTCAGTAAAAGTGCTACAAAGGAGGATAGGTTTTTTTGATAAACCAGCAACAAGGGCAAAAAGGCTAGAACAGAATGAACAGATGAAAGATTAGAGGGAAATGAGGTCAGAAATGTAGGTGAGGGACACATCATGAAAGATCAAATAGACTATGAATAGGACTTGAGATGTTTACTATTCAGGAGATGAGAAAACTTTGGAGGAGTTTGAGCAAAAGAGTAACATAGTCAACTACACTGAACGCAAAAACCAAATTCCCCCCAATCCTAAATTCTTAGACATAGAATAAAATGTATACTTATAAAAATAAGAAACCTATAACATCAGGAGAAAAGAAAGAGTACCATCAGTGAAGTAGAAATCATGCAAATTTCTTAAAAAAAAAAAAGAAAGAAAGAAAACACACATAGGACCATATTGACAAAGAAAACTATTGCTAGAAACATATACCAGAAGCAAGTGTGGAGATGGGAGCAATTGGAGACAGAAGTTCTAGAAGAGAGTTAGCAAGCAGGGTGATTCCTACCTTGTCCTGGGCCTGTGCTGAGCATCTGGTAGCAAAAGTATTGATTCATTCACCAAAACAGCTATTAAAATGTAGTTGGAAAATCTGGGTAGTGCCCCACTGCACAACATATAAAGGAAATACAAGCCCCTGTATTAGAAAAACAGGCTACTAACATATTCCACTAGAATAATAATAACACCTTTCTGAAATTATAACTATGAATAACATCCTATAAACCAAACTGCATCCTTGGATGGGCAAACAGGTGTTCTCAAACAAAAAGATGAACATACAACCAGCAATCACCATGATCTGAACCAAAAACAGCACTACGAATTAGAGTCACCTGCAGAACTAGAAGTAAAGGAAAGTTAATTCCGCAGATAAAATACTCTTGGTAAGTATAATTGACAACTTCATGTTTGGGAGAACAAACCCAAGAAAAGAAACTAGAAATCTTGGAAATTTAAAATATGATTTTCAAACTTTAAAAAAATGTATTGGTGGCAAAAAGAAAAAGAAATAAAACATGTACAAAGGGGCTGAATTGCATAACAGACACAGCTAAAGAATAAATTAGTAAGCTGGATGACTGAGTTGAGGAATATCCCAAGAGCAAAGCAAAAACAGCTAAAATAGATGAAGTATGACCAAAGAGTTAAATGACATAAAAGAAAGATGAAGTCCCAGAATTCACCTAAGAAGAATTCCAAAATAGAAATGTTGGAAGAGAAGAAATAATTAAATATCTTCTAGAATAAAATTTCTCAGAGCCAAAGAGAAGAATATTTCAAAGGATGCCAGGCAATTAATTTAAAAGGGCCCATGCCCCATAATTAGATACATAGAAATAAAATTTCTAAACCCAAAAGATACAGAGAAAAAAAAAAAAAAACAAAGAAAAGAAAGCAAACAAACATGCCACTAAGAAGAAACAGACTATCATGTGGTATCCATATGGTAACACTGAATTCCAAAAGACACTGGAGTGACTGTCTTATTTCTTAAGGAAAATTACGTGAGGCTAAATCTTAGACTCAGTCAAATTAACATTCAAGCAAGGAGAAATAATGATGGTTTCAGATTTATATAGATTTAGAAATTGACCGTTCATATACCATCTGTAAAAGAATGACTTAGGAAATATTCCGGCAAAAGCAAAAACAGAAAGAAAAAAAAAAGTCACTTAAAAAGAGGATAATTGGTCTTGAGGGGAAATAATGGTAGAAAACAAACACATGAATCCTATAGTTAAGTCTAAATAAGTTTTGATGCACAATGAAAACATAAATAATAATCTGAACCAAATAATAATAATAATAACAATGACTCCAGAGAAGAGGAAAGCAGGACTCCAAGGAATACAAATGTTTGGGGGCATTCCCAAGTGTGGAGGTAACTGTTCCCCTTCCAAGTGAACACAGGCCTAGGGCTAAATAAGAGGCTGATAAGGACCGTATGTCAGGTTTGCTCTTGTGGCCCTATTCTTCACTTATAGCACCTTCCTATTCCATTTCTATTGCCCCAAGACTTCAGCAAAGCTTATTAAAAATCATAGTCATGGTCTCACCTATGCTGAGGGGAATTAGGAATAATATTATGCCCCCTTCATGGCCAGGAGAAAGCAAGAGTGAGAGAGCAAGAGAGCAAGAATCAGACAGAAACAGAATGAGAGTGAGAAAGAGAGAGAGAGAGAACCAGATCAGCCATATTAAAAGCTTCAGAAGCAGCAAGTTGACAAAGTGAGAGGAACAGAAAAAGACATCTGAGGATTGTCCCAGGATGCAACCTGAGTTGCAGGAATCACCAGGTTCAAGTAGAGACTAATTTCAGCAAGTTGTCGGGGACTCATGATGGAAAAAAATATGTGAAAAGGAAGTATAACCTATTTTGTGGCCACTGAATGGTAACACAGGGGAATTACAGGTTACAGTAAGAAATTTTATCCTGGTCCCTGCTTAATTATTCAGGAGGCCACAAATGCCACTGAGATCATAAAATGCTCTCAGAAGAGGAAGACTATCATTTCTGCACTCTGTGGCTCAATTAGGGAAACCATTAAGTCAGGTGAAAGCAGATTTTCGTCAATATGAGGCTGCCAGTGAAACCTCAAGCATCCCTATTTTCTTGGACCCACATAAATCTGGTTGCACATAGACAACATGGGTTACACCAGATTCTGTGCCTCTCACTGGATAAAGGACAGGCAGAAATTCTCAAATAATAATTCAAATTAGAGGAAAAAGATGAAAAAGTAGAAAAATAAACATCATTGAGCCCTTGTAAATCATGTCATCTAACCACTTGTTCTTCAGTTGAAGAAATTGAAATTTTTTTCAGAGAATTAAAAAATTATTTAATTAAAACAAAGAATTAGGGCACCTGGATGGCTCAGTTGGTTAAGTGTCTGCCTTGAGCTCAGGTTGTAATCCCAGGGTCCTGGGTTTGACCCCCACATCAGACTCTCCACTCAGCGAGGAGCTGCTTCTCCCTCTCTCTCACCCTCTACCTGCTGCTCCCCCTACTTGTGCTCTCTCTCTCTTTATAAAATAAATAAATAAAATCTTTAAAAAAAAAAAAGTAAGAGAATTTAATTCTTTAACTAAAAATTAAATAGAGTAGGGGCGCCTAGATGGCTCAGTCAGTTAACATCTGCCTTCGACTCAGGTCCTGGGATCAAGTCCCACTTTGGGCTCCCTGCTCAGTGGGGAGCTTGCTTCTCCTGCTCCCTCTGTTATTCCCCCCACTTGTGTTCTCTGGCTCTCTCTCTTTCTCTGTCAAGTAAATAAATAAAATCTTTTTTAAAAGTCTGTTAAAAAAATTAAATCGAGTAAAAATGCTTTTCCTACATATTGACATCTAAAAAGTAAGAATAAATCGTAATTACAAATTTTAGATTACATTATTATTAGACCCCAAAATGCCATACATTTTACTTCTCCATACATTAGAAACCCTACAATACAGTTACCATTTGTTTGCTCCACTCAAGCATCCCAAGTCATTTATATTTGCTTACATATTTACTATTTTGGTTACTCTTCATTCTCTCAGGCAGGTCCAAATACCCTCTGGTACAATTTCCTTCATCCTGAAGAGCGATTCTCTTAATATTTCTTGTAGTGTAAGCCTATGGTGACAGATTCTCTAAGCTTTTGTTTATTTGAAAGTGTCTACCTTACTTTCACTTAAAAAAACATTCAATGAATACAGAACTCAAAGTTGACAGGTTTTTTTTCCTCTTTCAAGCAATTTAAAAATATTATTCTATGGCTTTCCATTGCATTGTTTCTGGTGAGAAGTTGATGGTAATTTTGACCATTGTTCCTCTATAAGAAATATGACTTTTGAGATTTTCTCTATCCTTGATTTTCAGATATTTTATTATAACATACCTTGTTGTGGCCTTTTTTTGTGTATATGCTACTTAGTCATTATTTTCTAAATATTTTTCTATCTTCTCTCCTTTTGAGATAAAATTATAAATGTTATGCCACCTGATGTCTCCCTTGATGTTGGTTCAGTTCACTTTAATTTTTAGTATTTTTCTCTCTGCAAGCTTTTAATCTTCTGCTAAGCCCATCAGCAAAATTTCCATTTCAGATATCGTATTTTTCAATTCTAGAATCCCTATTTGGTTTTTTTAATTGTTTTTCTTTTCTTTTTTTTTAAGGATTTTATTTTTTTTATTTTTTATTTATTTTTTATTAACACATAATGTATTATTTGCCCCAGGGTACATGTCTGTGAATCATCAGGCTTACACATTTCACAGCACTTACCATAGCACATACCCTCCCCAATGCCCATAACCCAGCCACCCTATCCCTACCTCCCCACCCCACCCCCCAGCCACCCTCAGTTTGTTTTGTGAGTCTAATTGTTTTTCTTATACTGGGATTCTCCATCTCTCCTCTCATTGTGCGATTATTTCCCCATAAATTCTTGGACATAACAATAATAGCTGTTTAGTAGTCTTTGTCTACTAATTCCAAATCTTGTCATTTCTAGATCTATTTCTATTGACTTGTTTTTCTTTCTTTTGGGTCACATATTCCCATTTCTCAAGGCATAGGTGGAACAAATTGACAACAAATAGCAAGATGGTAAACTTAGACCTAACTACATCAATAATTATAATAAAACTAAACAGAATAGGGGCTCCCTTCCAATTGAAAATGTAGGAAACTGCAAGTCACTTCAACTTAGAATGTAGGATATTAGAATGACACTCCCTAACAATAAAAAAATTAAGGTAATCCATAAAATCATATCTTTAATAGAGCCCATCAGAGAACTGAAGTGTTAATAATGCAAGTTTTGAATTCCAAAGAGTTAGAAGATCCTTTAAGAAACATCAAAACACTGAACTACTTGACATTTTGCAGAGTACAAGAAGAGGCACCCACCATAAAGAAAGAGAAAAACATCTGAAAGTTTATCAAGTTCTTAAAGGCCAAATGTAGACTAGCATGATAGTTATAATCCCTAAGGCCCCCAAATACAAAAGAAGTTATGGTCACCAGCAGCTCTTTTGGGCTTCTACTGGATGCTCACAGGAAAGAGGAGGGCACAGTAAGCCCTGACAGAGACCCCTTAATTGTGCACAGACACAAATCTCATCCATTTTCTGGATTTTTCTCTCATGCAAAAAAATTGACTTAGTGGGTGAGCAATAGGAAAACCTTTTCCCAGGAAATGATCCCTTGCCTCTGGGGAAGGGGTAAAAGTAAAAGCTATCTGCCACTGGAAAATGATGGGGAAATCCTCATTCATGAGTCCCAGGCAAAGGTACACCTGTCTCTAAGGAAGGGCTAGAAGCAAAAGCCTCTGTCAATGGAGGAGGGATGTAAAACCGAATGGACCTAAGATCTTGCCCTAATACATAGCTAAGTTCTGTTGTCATAAGTGAAAGGAAAAAAAACAGTGTTTCTGTTTAAGACTTCTCACCGAAATTTGCCTGCCAAATCGGGGAGTGGAAATTGGGGATAGGACTCGGGAGAAAGTCCCAACCCTAAAGCTTAAATACTGGGTACCTACCTAAGAAAACGCATAGAGCAGAAGATCTAAGGAAAGGCCCCTTTTGCTACTATGAATTTCGCACTGAGTAGCAGAGAACTCCTGTCTACTGTAGGGTAAGGGACAAGAGTATGGACACAGACACTGTCTATAACCTGGTCCTTCTGGATCTGCTAAGATGTGAGGATGAAATGGAAACACTGAGGAAAACTCCCTATCATTGCGAGGCACACACTAAACACACAGTGGCTCACAATTTGTAGGAATCAGAGATCTGGAATCCATTAGAGGTACTATATAGTAACAGAAAAACCCAAATGAAGGTCAGTTACATACTAGATCAACCCAACCACCCACTAATGGGCAAATAAAAGAAAAGACATACCTATTTTGGAGTGTAAATACTATTTACCTCAGGCTCTACTGTTCTTTTATAT
Source organism: Potos flavus (assembly GCA_028534135.1). Taxonomy (NCBI): domain Eukaryota; kingdom Metazoa; phylum Chordata; class Mammalia; order Carnivora; family Procyonidae; genus Potos; species Potos flavus. Next base: position 7,557 of record JAPYYM010004453.1, read on the forward strand.
ATAATAGCCAGCCTTCTATCGAAAATTATAGAACACATCAAAAAGTCAATATATGATATAGTATTTACATATATGTGTGTATACATATAAGTTACATTTATACTTATATATAAGTTCATATATATAAAAATATCTATATGACCCATTATTAAGAGATAATGTCAACAGAAAAACACACAACTAGATGTTAGAATTATCATACAGGGTCTTTAAAATAACAATGAAGAATGTGTTAAAGTATCTAGAAAAATAGGTATAAATATTCATAAATGTAAGGGGAATTGAAAAACATTTAAAACTATTTTTAAAAGAGTGAAATGAAATGCTAAAAATTAACAAAATTATGAAAAATCTACATCTAGCATCTTGCTTAATAGTGAAAAACTAAACACTCTCCACCTAAACTCAGGAAGAGGTCAAGGCTATCTACCCTTACAATTCTATTAAATATTATACTGAAGATCTTAGCTAGTGCACTAAGAGAAGAAAAAGACATATAAACCACATAGAATAGAAAGTAAAAAACTAAAACTGGTTTTATTTGTAGACAACATGATTGTGTTCATAGAAAATCATTTAAGATGTAGAAAACAGAGCTAGTAAATGAATTTAGTGAGATCATAAAAGAAAAGGATAATATTATCCTTGGGTATATACCCCAAAAATTGTTTATTTGTAAAACAAGCAATGAACAACTGGGGAATTAATTTTAAAATAATGCCATTTCCAATAGAATTTAAAATATAAAATACTTGGAAATAAATATAATAAAAGATATTTAATCCTTCTATGCCAAAAATTATATCACATTGCTGAGAAAAATTTAAAAAATAAAAACAAATGAAGAGATATATCGTGTTTAAGTTTTGGAAAATTCAATGTTGTTAAGATGTCAGTTCTCTCCAGATTGAACTCTAGATTGAACAGACTTTCAATAAAAATACCAGTAGTCTTTTTACAGAAATTGATAAATTGATGATAAAATTTATATGAAAATGAAAGGACCTAGAACAGCTAAAACAAGCTTGGAATTGAAGGTTAGAGTTGTAAGATTTCCATTCTTATGTCTAAATACTCAACATGAAGCCACAATAATCAAAGCATTATGGTATTGACAGAAGGCTGAAATATAGTCAAAGGGAACAGAAAAGAAAGTACAGAGATGCACCCACACTTATAAACTCCTAGGAAAAATGAGGCAGAAGAGAAAATTAGTGATATAAAAGACCAAATGATGGAGAATAAAGAACCTGAGAAAAAGAGAGATAAACAATTACTGGATCACAAGGGAGAATTTGAGAGATAAATGATGCCATAAAGTGAAACAATATTAGAATAATTGGGATCCCAGAAGAGGAGTGGGGGCAGAGGCAGAAGGTATATTGGAGCAAATTATAGCAGAGAACTTCCCTAATCTGGGGAAAGAAACAGGCATTCAAGTCCAGGAGGCACATAGACCCCCTACTCAAAATCAATAAAAATAGGTCACACCACAACATATAAGAGTGAAACTTGCAAACCTCAGAGACAAAGAGAAAATCCTGAAAGCAGCCCAGGACAAGAAGTCCATAACCTATAAGGGTAGAAACATTTGACTGGCAGCAGACCTATCCAGGGAGACCTAGCAGGCCAGAAAGTACTGGCATGATATATTCAGGGTGCTAAGTGAGAAAATTATGCAGCCGCGAATACTTTATCCAACTAAGATGTCATTCAAAAAAAGAATGATAAAAAACTTCCAGGACAAACAAACTAAAATAATTTGTGATCACCAAACCAGCCCTGCAAGAAATATTAAAAGAGATCCTTTAAACAAAGAGACAGCCCAAAGGTAACATAGACCAGAAAGAAAGAAACAATATACACAAACAGGTAATACAATGGCACTAATTTCATATCTTTCAATAGTTACCCTGAATGTAAATGGGCTAAATGCTCCAATCAAAAGACACAGGGTATCAGATTGGATAAAAAAAAAAAAAAAAAAAAGACCCATTGATATGCTGTCTGCAAGAGACTCATTTTAGACCCAAAGACACCTCCAGATTTAAAGTGAGGGGGTAGAAAACAATTTATCATACTAATGAACATCAAAAGAAAGCTGGGGTGGCAATTCCTATATCAGACAAATTGGATTTTAAACCAAAGACTATAATAAGAAATGAAGAAGGACAGTATATCATACTTAAAGGGTCTATCCAACAAGAAGTTCTAACGATTATAAATATTTATGCCCCTAACATGGGAGCAGCCAATTCTATAAGCTAATCAATAACAAAATCAAAGAAACACAATGATAATAATACAATAATAATACAGGACTTTAACACTGCCCCTCACTGAAATGGACAGATCATCTAAGCACAAGATGAACAAGAAAATAAGGGCTTTAAATGACACGCTGGACCAGATGGACTTCACAGACATATTCAGAACATTCCATCCCAAAGAAACAGAATACACATTCTTCTCTAGTGCACATGGAACATTCTCCAGAATACATCACATCCTGCTTCACAAATCAGGTCTCAATGGA
>JAPYYM010004454.1:0-10092 GCA_028534135.1 Potos flavus
GATTGCTACCCCAGCTTTCTTTTGATGTCCATCAGCATGGTAAATTGTTTTCCATCCCCTCACTTTAAATCTGGAGGTGTCTTTGGGTCTAAAATGAGTTTCTTGTAGACAGCATATCGATGGGTCTTGTTTTTTTATCCATTCTGGATTTTGATGCTTGCTCCCTTTGCCAAATTAGGGAAATGTTCTACTATAATTTGCTCAACTATACCTTCTGCTCCTCTCTCTCTCTCTTCTTCTTCTGGGATCCCAATTATTCTAATATTGTTTCATCTTATGGTATCACTTATCTCTCGAATTCTTCCCTCGTGGTCCAGTAGTTATTTGTCTCTCTTTGCTCAGCTTCTTTATTCTCCATCATTTGGTCTTCTATATCACTAATTTTCTCTTCTGCCTCATTTATCCTAGCAGTAAGAGCCTCCATTTTTTTATTGTACCTCATTAATAGCTTTTTGGTTTCAACTTGGTTAGATTTTAGTTCTTTTATTTCTCCAGATAGGTATTCTCTAATATCTTCCATGCTTTTTTCCAGCCCTGCTAGCACCTTGATAATTGTCATTCTGAACTCTAGTTATGATATATTACTAATGTCTATATTGATTAGGTCCCTAGCCATTGGTGCTGCCTCTTGTTCTTTTTTTGTGGTGAGTTTTTCCACGTTGTCATTTTATCCAGACAAGAACAGATGAATGAGAGAACAAAATACTAAAAGGGTAGCAATGACCCCAGAAAAATATACACTAACCAAATCAGAAGAGACCTGAAACTGGGGGGAGAAGAAAGGGGAAAAAAAAAGAAAAAAGTTATTAATATATATATATATATATATATATATATATATATATATATATATATATAATTTAGACTGGTGAATAGAACAGAGCCACACACTTGATTTGGGTGTATTTTGATCTGTTAGAAGAAATTACCTCCCAAAATTTTAAAGAAAGAAAAACATAAACATGATGAAGGGATGGAATATGACTGTAAAGATGAAAATTAAAAAATATTCTAAAAAAGGAACTGATAAGATAAGAAGTTGGTTGGAAAAAGAAAAAAAAAGAGGAAAGAATGTGATCAGGCTGGAGACTAGAACAAAGCCATATGCTAAATTTAGGGTATATTTTGATGTATTAGAAGAAATTGCATCCCAAAATTTTAAAGAAAAAAAATCCTATATATATACAAAAAGTAAGGTTAAATACAATGAAGGGATAAAATATGACTATAACAATGAAAATTAAAAAAGATTTTTAAAAAGGTATTGATAAGATAAAAGTTAAAAAACATTAAAATAGGAAAGAGGAAAAATTAAAAAAAGAGAATAAGAAACAAATAAAATTTTAAAAATTTAACTTTGAAAGACTAAAGGATGGTGGGAAAAAAGCCATGAATTCTATGTGTTGCTTTTTCCTAGCTGTGGAGTTCCACAGTTCTCATTGATCTGTGAACTTGGTCTCAGCTGCATGTTCTTGTTGATCTTCTGAGGGAGGGACCCGTTGCCGTGATTCTCAAATGTCTTTGCCTGAGGCGGAATTGCACCGCCCTTGCCAGGGGCCGGGCTAGGTAATCTGCTCGGGTTCGCTCTCGGGAGCTTTTGTTCCCTGAACGCTTTCCGTACCGCTTTGGAGCAGGAGAATAAAGAGGGCGGCCTCCCAGTCTCCGGCCTGTAGGAGCCGAGAGCTTGGGGCCCCCCTCCTCAGTGCGCCCTCAGAGAAAAGCAGTCAATCCCTCCTGTCTCCCTGGTCTCCGGCCGCACTCCGAGCTCACCCGGCCTGTGACCGAGCGTTTCTGTCTCTGGTGCCGGCCCCGTTTGGAGTCTCCAAACCCAGCAGATTCCTGCTGCCGCTCCCGTGCCGCTCCTCCCGGAGGAGGAAGGTGAGTCTCCCCGGGTCTGCCCCTTGTGGGGTCCCTGCTCGAAGAGCAGTGGCCTGACTGTGCCTCAGATGGTGGTTTAAGGTAAGCCCGAGCTGAGAGCCCACTGCTCAACTCTGTTTCTGTAGCCGGCTTCCCTGCCCCATACCTGGGGGCTCTGCCACCCTCAGGCAGCCCCGGTTTTTCTGTGACCCCGCGGGTCCTGAGACCACACTGTCCCCATGAGGGCTCCACCCCCCACTTAGCCCCTGGAGCGACATCCCTCAGTGGAGCAGACTTCTGAAAGTTCCGATTTTGTGCTCGGCTGCTCTGCCGCTTGCCGGGAGCCAGCCCCTCCCCCTGTGGTCTCTCTTCCCGTATATCGCCTCGGATTCACTTCTCCGCACATCCTACCTTCTGGGAAGTGGTCAATTTTCTGTTCCTAGAATTGCTGTTCTTCTTCTCTTCACTCTCCTGTTGAGTTTGTAGGTGTTCAGAATGGTTTGACAATTATCTAGCTGAACCTCGGGGGCCGGATGATATTTTGGTTTCTTACTCCTCCGCCATCTTGCTCCTCCCCTCTCATTTCGTTCTCTATTAGAGTTTCTAGTTTTTCTTTGAGATTTTTCCATCTCACCAATCATTATGTCCATCTTTTCTTTAAATCCTTGAAAATTTAAATAGTAGCCTTTTTAAAGACTTGTTTTAATGACCACATCTGGGTGAATTTCTATTGACTACTTTTCTTTTTTAATGAGTTACATTTTCCTACTTCTTCACATGTCCAGTAATTTGTGATTGTATCCTTAACGTTGCAAATAAATCCTTGCCAAGCTTATAGCCTTTGCAGTCCTTCCAAATCTGGCTTATATTTTCTTTCTTTAAAAAATGTTGAGTTTTGTTTTGGCCCTTAATATACTGGCAACTTATTTTGATGCTGTTGAGACTTGCTTTTTGACCTTTGAGAGCAGTTTTAGAGTGGCCCTTACCCTAGGGCAGGGTCCTTACTTGTGAGCACCGTGGTGCTTAGCAGAATACCCAGGGTATTCAGTAAGATCTCTCCATTATGACTCAGGCAGAACTCCTGCATCCCCAGAGACTGTGCCTCTAACATCTGTTGTGCTCTCAACCCTGTTGCTATAGGCTAGACTTTGTGGAATTTCTTCCTTACCCATTTAGCCTATCTCTTGTCTGAAAACCAGAGGGAATAATCAGTTCCCTCTTTCTGCATAGCTCCTTGAATTTTGGTACCCTGCACTGAAATTTTCAGATGCTTTAACACCTCCTATACTCTATTCTCTGACTCCTCAGCTCAGGGGACTATCATGCTATGCTTGGAGTTCTTCATCCAGTGGTTGTGAAATTGTTCCCAGGTAAAAAGATGGGATAAATGGAGGACTCAATTCATGTTTTCCTCTTTTGGGATTTGTCTTTTGCTGTCTATTTTCTGAAAAACAGTTGTTTTCCTATATTGTGCTCAATTTTATAGTTGCTTTTGGCAGGAGGGCAAATTTAATGTAAGGTAGAAAATATCCTTCTTTCAAACCTATCAAACTCACTTTCACTTGCCTGCAATTTCAGAGTATCTTTTCCTAAGTGCTTCTTCCAATTTTCTTTCAAACTGATAGTTTCACCTTGAATTATTTAAATGTAACTGAATGTATTTAAAGTCTCCCCGGAATGCTTAAATGACATAGAAACTCAGCTGTTGGCTGGCAGGTGGCAGCTGGTAAGTAAGGTAGCACTTCAAATCATTATTCATCAGATAACATTTGAGGAACTGAATTTAAAGGCTTATTAAAGTGAATTACATGGACAAGTATGGACTTTACAAAAATTGTGTCTACTCTAGTTCTGATGGTAATAGCCAAGACATCATTGCTAGATCACTGATAAAACTCACAACCAGGTGTGGAAAACAAAGAGACAAACAAAAAACAAAAACAAAAACAAACTGACATGTTTTGGTTGGGGTCCCAGTTCTTCTCTTCTTTTGCTACCTTGTTCAGCTTATTGGTCTATATCCCAGGCTATTCCCCCTCCCCCACCTTGGGCCAATTCTGTTCTTTTATAGGTACTTAGGGATGATGAATTATGCAAAGAGTTCTGTTCCTCTGCCATTTCTCAAGTTAAATGTTTATCAATTATATTGACTCTGCCATCGGCTCTATCAAATGAATTAGGTGTTATTATGCTCCCTAATTCTTCAGTATGATTCTTTTTCCTCTCTTCCTATGGTGGAGGAGATTTGCCTAAGCCTCCTGACTATTGATAGGAAAGGTTATCTTTAAAGTGAGTTTTGCAGGAAAGTTTTTTGTTTTTTTACTCAGCAATCTTGCTTATATTATTATTTCTTCTTGAGTCATACTATTCTTATTCCCACTCCTGGCTGAACAGATGGAGTGAAAAACTATTGCTTTGGAATACTTGTTCTGTGTCATATATAGATTTTAGCACAATGATAAATATATAGACAACCAATCCAGGAAGTGAGGAACTATATGCAAAAGGAAAACTATTTTCAGATTAACTGTACTAACCCTTAAAATTGTAGCATAAAGAAGTATGATTAAAACACTGAAAAGGAAAGAATACAACCTGATCCAGAGTGAAAATTACCTACCCTTCTGATCCTCGGTTTCCTTATCTATGAAATGGGGTAACAATCCCTGCATCACAGGTGGTTATGAAGATGAGGTGAGGTCACATGTATAAAATGCCTAACATTGGCTGCCCATAGAAGATGCTTACAAAATATTTATTTCCTTTTTGTCCTCCAATGCATGTTCACAATCTACAGATAAGCTTTTTCAGCCACTATTATCAAGCTTAGTCTTTGTCAAATGAATGAATCTTCTGAAATTACATAGGTATTTGTAACTAAGTAAGGGTATGGTTTAATCCCTTGAGAATATGTTATCCCCAAATGAGTATAGAATGAGCAGAAATTTTAGTGAGGAAATATGAGAGAGGGAGTAGTTTCCCTTTAAAATGTCAGCATTATGAGCAACAAAATCAATCAGTTATGAAATATTTATTGTCTGGCTAGAGGTTTTATGCTAAGGAAGAGAAAAGATAAACATTATTAATGATCGAATCACCGTTTTTCCCTAATAGTATTAAGATAATTTAAACATAACATTGTCCATACTCGAATGTTCCACTGTTATGTTTAATTCCAATACACTTCTACTTTGAAAAACGTTATTCACTTCCTCTGAGCAAAATTTCTGCCCCTGATCTCTTCCTAGAGCTTCAAAGCCAGATTTCCATTTTCTCACTGGACATACCTGATCTTGCAGAGGACTTTCAAATGTGCCTAGTAGACCCAATTATTTCCCCTCATATTTACCCTCCTCCTTCGTAGACCCTCCACTATGGGCACAACCAGGCACTTGATTGCTGAAGTTAGAAACTTCAGAATCTTCTTCTACTACTTCTCTCCCCTCAGCTTCTATTTTCAGATGGCTACCATGTCTAGTGATTTTACTTTAAAATATCATTTATAAATTTTTTCCATTATGAAGTTTATAAGACCATTTTAGGGAATAATTTAAAAATAGAAAAAGAAAATTAATTGCCTGTATTACCTTAATACAATAGTTTTTATTATTTATTACATTTATTAATACAATTATTATTTCAGTGTCTTTCCTTCCCATCCTTTTCCTTATACTTCTGCTTGATTTTCTTGTTTTAGTCTTCTTTGCTTTTTTTGAGCATTTGAATACTTTCTGTACTACAAGATGCTTCAGGTTTATCTTGTATTTTTTCTGCCCCAGAATTAATCATTTATCTAAGGTACACAGATTCTGAGTATTGGAGAATCTGGGTTATGGGCATTGGTTTTCTTTCAATCATTGCTGTGATTGTAGTCATAGACTGGACCAGGGTGTGGTTCCTATCTTAATTCTAAGCTATGTTCATTGCTTGGGTTTGGCCATCTCTGAGCACATCTGGCAGAGTGGTAGGGTAGGCAAGCAAGACTGTACTAAAGTCTAAGTGCCTCCTGGAAAAGAACGTATGGTAAGGAGAGGAATCAAGCAGACAGGTGTGGACAAATGCAAAATCCTCATCATCTGATGGGAAGTAATTCTGACTAGGTATGGTTGATGATGTTTGAATTTGTCTCTGACTCAACATTCCTCCCATTGCTCATCAGATTTGTGTCCTAGGGAGAAAAATGGTTGTCTATGGCTAAAAATGCAGTCATTTTCACTACCAAAATTCATAAGGCAATGGATACAAGATAGCTTGGCTTCGATGGCCCCTACTCCCAACTGTAGGGAACATGAAAAGTAGGAATAACTTTCCCTCCAGCATTGGCAGAGGATGTCCCATAGTTTTTGGCACCTCTAAGGTGCCTGCGAATACATTCTCTGAAGCAGTGGGGGCTGAGTATTCCTCAGAAGGAGCATGTGAACTGTTTAAGAGTCTGCTGTGTTTGGTGGAGAGACCACCCACTGGTGAGACTTAGGAGAAAAGGATAAGATGTTACATGAAGCCTGGCTGCCCTACTTCTGAGATCCCTCAGGGGACTTTCAGAAATACTTGAGCCTTTGCAGAGGCATGGAATCCATTAACAGCAGATATAGTAAGGGTCAAATTAATTTGGGCTTTTGGTGGCCCTGTGACCCTAGTTAAGAGTCTTATAAAACCTCATCTAGGAAGCTCAGGCTACCTCAATGATTTACAAGCCTGTTCTTCATTTAGCATTCTCTTCTAAGAAGTTTTTCATGTTGCAGTATGGCCTTCAAAACTCTTTTAACAAAGATAACGGCAATGATAATATATAATGTGTTTTTAATATACCAGAGACTCCTTCCTCCCCTCATCCCTTCCTTCCTCCCTTCATCCCTTCCTTCCTTCCTTTAAGCTTTATTTATTTATTTTAGAGAGAGCATGCTTGCATGCATATGCAAGTGGGGGAGGTGCAGAGGGAGAGAATCTTCAAGCAGACTCCCTGCTAAGAGTGGAGCCCATTTTGGGGCTTATCTCAGGACCCATGAGATCATGACCTGAGCCAAAACCAAGAGTCTGAGGCTCAACCAACTGAGCTACCCAGACACCCCCCAGGATTCTTTCTTTTGTCATTTTTTCATTTTGAAAATTTCCTGTAAGCTTTCTTTTGGAGTAAATCTACTAGCCACGGGTTCTCTTAATTTTTCTTTTTCTTGCTTGCTTTCTTTTCTTTTGTCTGAGAATGTGTTGATTTCTCTGTCATTCTTGAGGATTATTTTTGTTGGATAAAGGATTTTGGATTGACCATTCTTTTCTTTACCTACTTGACAAATGTGACACTTTCATTTGGTTTCTGTGATTTCTGATGGGAAATCTGCTGTCATTTCCATTGTTTTTTCCCTATAAGTGAGCTGTCATTTCTCTGTTGCCGCTCTTAATAATTTTTTCTTTCTTTTTTTCTTTTTTGGTTTTCAGAAGTTTGATTATGATGTGACTTGGTGTAGATTTCTTTGAGTTTATCCTATTTGCAGTTCACCCAGCTTTTTAAGTTTGTAAATTTATGTCTTTTGCCAACTCTGGTTAATTTTCAGCCCTTATTTCTTTAAATTCTCCTTCTACTTTAAATTCTCTCCTCTCCTTCTAGGACACAGATGAAATATTAGATATTTTGTTAGAGTCTAAGGTTCTTGAGGCTCTGTTACTATTATTTTTATTATTATTATTTTTAATATTTTATTTATTAGAGAGAGAGGGAGAGAGAGCACAAGTAGGGGGAGCAGCAGGCAGAGGGAGAAGCAGACTCCCTACTGAGCAAGGATCCCCACGTGGAACTCTATCCCAGGGCCTTGGGGTCATGACCTGAGCCGAAGGCAGACACTTAACTGACTGAGCCACCCAGGCGTCCCTCTTTATTATTTTTTAAGTCTGTTCTCACTTTGTTCAGATTGAGTAATTTCTATTCTATCTTCTAATCGAGTTCCCTGATTCTTTTCTCCGTATTCTTCATTGTGCTGTTAAGGCTCTTCCTGGATTTAAAATTTTTATTTATTGTATTTTTCAGTTCTAAAATTTCCATTTGGTTTTTCTTTATGTCTTCTGGTTCTTTCCTGAGACCTGCTATTTCTTTGCTGAGACTTACTCTTTTTTTCACTCATTTGAAGCATGTTTATAACCGCTCGCTGAAGTATTTTTATGATGGCTGCTTTAATTTTTTTTCAGACAATTCTAACATCCGTGTCATATAGCTGTTGGTGTCTGTTGATTGCTTTTTTCCATTCAAGTTGAGATTTGGTATGACAAGTAATCTTTGATTGCATCCTGGACATTTGGGGTATTATGTCATTAGACTCAATTTTATTTAGATCTTCTGCTTTAGCAAGCTTTCTGACACTGCCCTGCTGGGGAAAGGAAGATGTCACCTTGTTACGCCATGAGGGAACAGAAGTCCAGGTTTACTACCTGGCCTCCTTTGAAACCTGGTGGGGCAGGAGTCCCTCATTATACTTCTGAGGGAGAAAGTTCAGGTTCCCCACTAGGCCTCTGCTGATGCCGCTAGAATGAGAGAGAGCCATTTTGTTACTGTTCCCTTACTGGCATCACAGAGAACAGGGATAAAAATTATGGCTTCCCTACTCGGCTTTCTATGACACGATTTTGGAGGGGGATGGGCAGAGTGGAAACCAAAGCTTCCCACATGGTCTTTGTTGATGGGATGGCCATGGCAATAGCATATTTCTCAGTTCTGGCTGTTGGCTGTGGTAGGTCAGTTATTATCTAAGCATTTTTTTTCTTGCTGGGCTGTCCCTTTCCTTTTCTTTTCTTTTTTTTTTTTTTTTTAAGATTTTTTAAATTTATTTGACAGAGAGAAAGAGATCACAAGTAGGCGGAGAGGCAGGCAGAGGAAGAGGGGGAAGCAGGCTCCCTGCTGAGCAGAGAGCCCAATGCGGGGCTCCATCCCAGGACCCTGAGATCATGACCTGAGCCAAAGGCAGAGGCTTTAACCCACTGAGCCACCCAGGTGCCCTGGGCTGTCCCTTTTCTGTTCCTTTGGCTAGAGAGAGCAAGCTTTTCTTGGGGGCTTTTATTGTCTTTTCCGATTGACAATTACAGTTTAACAACTTCTCCAGCATCCAGGGTAGGATATATTAGGAGAAAGAAAACACAGGCAACTCACTGCTGTCGTTCCTCAGCTCCCAAGATCTCCAGCCAGTCTGCCCACTTTTCTCCACCTTTCCCTCTTCTTATGTATGTTTTATGTATAATGTCCAGAGTTTTTAGCTGCTCTTTGTGGGGCGGAATAGAGATAAGTGGATCTACCCCATTTCATGCCAGAAATGGAAACGATCATGCGTTTTTAATTTATTTTTTACTCCAATTTGCAGGTGAGAGCATGGGAAAGATTTTGGTGAAAACAAACAAAAAAACTCTACCTGATTACTTTTCATTTCGTTCTTTTTCATTTTACCTAATTTTCCCAAATCCACATTTCTTTACTTTAATCCACATGTCTACTTCAGCTCTTGTCTGCCTATACCACGTTTGGGAACCTAGTAAAGAGTTCAAGGGACTGGGATGGGGTGGGAGATATGATTATGGAGGGACCCAACACAAGAATAACAACTTTGAATTTTCGGCTCTGGGGAACAACTTGAAGCATTTAATTAACAATGATGATGATGAGGCGATTTGTCCAAACATAGAGTGAGCGTGAGGTGTGGAAGCAGAAGAGTTACTGGGAGCTGGGGCGGAGCCGAACCATGTTGTATGGGGCCATGCAGATGACAAGAAGAGGGTGGGACCAATGAAGCAGGACCATTCCCTGGGGCTCACCCCTGGGGGCTGCTTCCAGCTCATTCACCTGTTTCTATGTAGATCCAGCAGGACAGTCTTTCCTCAAGTTTGTTGAACTAGCATTTGTGCACATCTAATACGTTCAAGACCCTGCAGTGTTAGATAAAAAGACATCTGAGATGTGATCCTTGTTCTCAAAAAGCATATAGTGCCGAAGCTTCCCATCTTGTGGATTCTTTTTTCATAGTATTTATCTCCTATCCTTTTTTTTTTTTTTTTTTTTTTTACCAGAGAGAGGGAGCGCTGAAAAACAAAATAAAGTGAAACACAATGGGGAGAAAAAAGCCTCCCCCACCACAGCCTGAGGCAGCTCCAGGGGCAAGCATTAATCTGACTTCTCAGACAGCGCAAGGTGTGCCCAGGTAGGTACCTTCCCCGTCATTGGGTGGCTGCCTGGGCACACTCCACACACCTGACACTGCTCAG
>JAPYYM010004455.1:0-10091 GCA_028534135.1 Potos flavus
CCCTCCCGCTGGCTGGAGGGACGCTTCCCGGGTCCATCCACGCGCTGAAGGGCCCCGGGGGGCTTCCAAGGGTTGGCGGTTGCGCACGAAGCTGCTGCCAACCTCGCGTGCGGGTTCCTGTGTGGACGCGGGCTCCCGTGTCCTGTGGGGAGGCATCAGGGAGCGTGATCGCCGGGTCGGATGGGAAGAGCGGGTTTCGCGTTGGGAGAAACCAGCAAACTGCCCTCCAAGGTGGCTGCACCATCTGCTTTCCCAGCAGCCGTGGCCGAGCACTCCGGTCGCTCCCGTTCTCGCCAGCGCTCGCCACGGTCCCCGTTCTGGGTCGCGGCTGCCCTCGTAGGTGTGCAGCGGTGTCGTCGCTGTCTGAGTTTTCCCCTCCCCGATGACCTGTGACGGGGAGCGGCTTTCCTGATTGCCGTCTGTATGTCTTCTCTGCTGCGTGGCCAAATCGAAATTTTAGAACTGAAAAGTACAATAAATACAGTTTAGAAACTCGAATTGTATAAATAGGTGCGATTTTATGTGCATCAGTTATACCTCAATTAACCTGTTAAAGTCCAATCGCACGCGCTTTATAAGACACTTTAAATAAATGGCCCAGGAAGTTTAAAATGAAAGGGATGAGGAAATGACCAGATCCATACCAACAAAAGAAAGGAAGGAATTTGAGCAACTGGGTGGGGAGGCTGGGCCGAGCCCTGCGTTGTTCCTGCTGCTGGTCTGGGAACCACGTGCAGAAGCGCAGTGGGGACTCTCAGGGCCTTGGCTGAGCTGCAGGAACAAAGGATCCTCAAATCTCAGTGGCTTAGAAATACAGTGTTTCAGTCATTTGGGTCAACCGTGACCCTTTCTGTGTTGACGTCACCCCCTTCCCAGGCTAGTGGTGCGGCCTCTCAGGAACATCGTCCCGTAAGAGTGTCGCGGGATCACAGGCTTCTTGTTTCACAGAGTCGGAGAATGACTCTCACGGACACAAAAGGGTGAAGTGACGTGAAAGTTTATGAAGTGAAGGTGAGAGCAGAAAGGAAAGAAAAAGCTCTCTAGAGGGAGAGGGGTCCCGAATGGATGGCCACTCCGAGTTTCTAGGGTCTTTTATTGCAAACACGACCGGGAAGCTTGTGGCCCGAGACTCTCGCGCCGTCTTGGTTTGAGCAGGGACTGTTGGTAACCCCCTGAATGACGTATGCTTCGAGGTCTGCTCGTGTTCTGGGATTACAGTGCAGCCGCCGAAGAAAACTAGTCCCTGGCGTCCGGGGCCGGGTGGTCTGGTCTCTTCGCTCATCTCTTGTTCACTCTGGCTTAGAGCTTCTGCCTGCCGGGACTGGTTTCAGAGCCTAGTCAGGGCCCCCGCCCCTCCTGGCCTACACCTTAATTAGCCTTTCCTCACTCGCTAGTGGAAGGAAGAGAGCAGGAGAGCTGTGCACGGGCCGGTAAAACTGCTTCCCGCAGGGGATGTTACGCGAACAGGCCTGACCTCTGGGCTCGGCCAGTGTGGTCCTGGCCGAGTGTAGTCCTCCAGTGTAGTCCTCTCTTGGGGGCAGGTGACAGATAATACAGCCACCAGTTTGCCACTGTGCTCACGATGACGGTTTACTCCCCTCCTTTCCTGGCGCAAAAGAAGCACCCTTATGATGTTTGTCACTGGAACAGAGAAGTGACACGTGCCACCTTTGCTCGCCTTCGGTTGGGTAGAGCAAGTGCGTGGCCAAGCACGACACAGTGGGGTAGGAAATCCTCTGCGCCCGGGGGGACGGAGGCTTTGTCGAACACACACAGGCTTCTGACCGGAAGGCCTGATGTCAGCTTAGCGTGGAGGAAATCCTTCTTCCGTTCTTTAGCTGCTTGCCCTCCATCCTCTATTCTTTCTCCCCTGCCCCTGAACTGTGTTTGGGCCAGCCCACCTCCTCCGAGCAGTTCCTGGGGCTGTCGGCTGGAAGGCATTCTGCACGTGTGTTGCCAGCACTGGGACAGGGCGAGGCATTTCGTGTGTTACTCCGGGGAGGCCGCTGACCATCGTTAGGCCTGCTTGACTCTGGCCTTCCCTCCGGGTGTCAGAAGAAGTAGCCCAGCCCTTTCTACAGCTTCTGCCCCCTGCCGAAGGCCCGGGGCAGGGCGCCCCGGCGGTCCCAGGGCCTGTCAGGGGGGCCCTGATGAGAGGGTCCAGAGGTTTGCTGCTCCTCGGCCACGTGGCTGCCCGTGCCCTGCCGGGGGGCGGTGCAGGCCTCACGCTGCTGTCAGGGCGCCGCAGGGCTCATACTGTGGGCCCGCATCTCCTTACGTTCTCCTCCATCCAGAATATGTGCGTTGTGCCTTTACTCCAGGCTTGGAGTTACCTTGGGCAGTGGGGGCATTTAGAGGTCAGGGACAAGTGAGCAGAGAAGAGGGCTCCTCGTGCTGCCTGCTGCGGCGTGGGCTGCAAGGCTGCTGGGGGCCTGGGGAAGAGCTGTCTGGACGTGGGCAAGCGGCAGCTGAGCCGTGACTTGGGACGTGTCGGGCATGAGCTGCAGCCGAGGAGAAGACAGTTCCGGGTGTAGGAAGCACTGGTTAGGTCGTGGGGTTGAGTCAGGGCTCCCCAGCTGTGGCCCTGGGTGTGTCTCACGGGGCCTTCGCAGCCTTGTCTCTGGGTTCTCATCCGTGCTTCTGCCCGGCAGCCCCGCGTCCCCTGTGCCCCAAGTGGCAGGCTTCTCTGGGCAGGCACCGTGCTGAGCTCTGGGACTTCCGTATCCCCAGGCCGTCTCCGGGCGTGCCCGTGCACACGCTCCCCGCCGTGACCCACATCTTCCCCAGAGCACAGATCAGCTCTCCGGTGGGGACAGACACCCCGTCCCCGCCCCCCACAGCCTCCTGGCATCTGTGTAACGTGGGCTGTGGGGACCCTGCAGGCCTGGGCCCACCGGCCGTGACCAGAGCGATGCCAGCTCCTCAGGGCGCCCCAGCAGAGCCCCTCGCGCACGCGGAGTCCGGTACCTCTTCTCCCTGGAGGTTCTGGAGCACACAGCTTTACCAAGGCCTCTGCAGCAGCACTGGGCAGCCTTCTCACTACGCTTCAAGGTCGCTTGCCACACCAAGGTCACTCAGAGTGCTGGCCGGAGAGGACAGGAAGGCTGGAGCAGGGACCACCCGCGGAGCTGCTGGGAACAGCACAGCCAGGGGAAGGGCTGTGAGGCAGTGGGCGCAGTCCTGGGCCCGCCAGTCCGGGGACAGTGTGGGGGGGGGGCAGGAGCGGCTCCACTCTGCCTGCCGTGCCCCTCCCCCACCTGTGCAATTAAATACCTGTCTTTGACAGGTACGCGAATCATATTTTTAACAAAACAAGATAACTAACGATTTGGGAGTGTGGCATAATGATGACTTTTATAAGCTAACATTAAGATGCTGCAAATATTTCACGACTAGCCTTTTCTGAAAGGGAAGGGAACCGAAGGGGCGTGATCACCATCTGCTCCCATCACTGTTGTACAGAAGAAAGTGGCTCCGTGCCTTCTGCCCTTTGCGCATGGGCTCTCGCCTTCTCCCGCTCCGAAGCCCGCGCCCGGGGTCCCCTCCTCCCACCCGCTAATGAGCAGCTGGTTTTCTCAGCGAGTGTCCCTGGTCCAATTTGTCCCCCTCCCTGCTGTCCTCTCCTGGGAGTGAGGTCCTCCCCTCCACCCCCCTCCCGCCGTCCCAGCCTCGAAGCTTCATGGAAAGGCCTTCCTGCCGCTGAGCACTGCTCTTCAGCCCTGAAAGCAGGGCCTCCCTCCCAAAAAGTCTGTCCCGGTGATGCTGGGGCTTGCTGCTTTGTGACAAATCCTCTTGTCCCGTGGGCCCCCCTGTCAGAGCCCTGCCTTCCTGCAGGGTCCCTCCCTGAGCACGGCACCCTCGCGTTTGGGCCCGTCCCACCGGCTCTTGGAGTGTGTGTCGGTTCTGGCGCACTAGCGTGCGATCCTTGTTCTCTCCTCCCTGCAAAGCGAACCTCGGCCATCACCATCGCTGCCAGAAGAGTGGCGGGAAAGGCCGCAGCTCTGCCTTTCTGGAGTGCAGACAACCCTCGGATGCTCTTGGCTTTTGTTAAATGTTGTGTGGCCCGTGGCCCGCGAGCCTGGCGAGCTCTGTGGGTGCCACGTGCCCCGCTTTTCAGGAGAGAGGAGTTTGTATTTAGATGTGTTTAGAGAAGGGAAGGCTGGAAACATTCTGCCATCCTGTTTCATCTTACAGTTTTGGCAGAACTGATTAGTAAATTTAACTCACCTGGTTTCTCCAGCTTACAAAATTAATTTAAGGCAAATCAGACAAATCTCTCTGCATACAGATGGCGGGTCAGCCATTGGACTCCGTAATGTGGAAGTCAAAGCAGAATTTTCTAGAAGAGTCAGTTTTTCACCCTGAATGACATCTTATCATACCAGCTGGACACGGGGGTTCTGGGGAATTAACCGCCTCAGCCTTCCAGAGACCCCTGCCCGCACCCCGGCACGTGTCGCAGCCCAAGGCAAGCCGTGGCCCTCCAGCTCTCTGTGGCTTCCTTGGTGCCATCGAGTGCTCCGGGGACAGGATGAGAATCTAGGGCCACACTGAGTTTGGGGAAAACGGCCTGCTGGGCACACCGTGGGACAGGCACATCGGGCACGTGCTACCCGGGGTCTCTCCCAGGCCTCGTGCGCGCTGCTCAGAGTGGCCGTCCATCCCACAGAGGCCAGGGGCTCGTGAGGCCCTCGGCATGTCCACCGCGCCCCCTGCCTGGAGCTGCCTTTCTCAGGCTAGCGTCGCCTGCGACGAGAGCCTTCACCTCCGCTGTTCGTAGCGCTCGTGCACTTCCCTTGTAAGATACTTCCTGTACGGACTTGAAGGCTGGAAGAGCCCTTAGATCACCAGCCCAGTGAGGGACGTCCTTACAGAGAAGGCGGTGTCTCCTGGAGGGCCACTTTCCAGGCCATCTGACGCTACAGCCTTAAAACTCCAAAAAATCTAGTAAAACTGTTATTTGTGGTAAATGCCAAGCTTGGTACTTTGTTTTTTACTTTTCACTTTGGCCTCTGGCAGCTTATTCGAGCAGACCGTCAGGTTCCGCCGCGTCCTGAGTTGCTAGACAAGCCGGGGGAGAGGCAGGTGGGTCCCCCCTTGCAGGAGCGGGGTCTCTCTCTCCAGGATCCACGAGGATTCACAGCCACAGCCTGGCGTGTGTGGCCATCAGCGTGGACGCGACAGGTAGGGACAGAGGGCTGTGCAGAGCATGGCTCAGTGACCTAGGAGCAGGCCGGCCGCTGGCCGTGAGCGGAAACCCCCCCTCGGTGGGATGGGAGCCCGTGTAGCTTCCCGGGCCTGCAGTCACAGGGCTGCCGCAGCCTTGCTCCCCTGTTGAAAGCCACAAAATGAGATTGGAATATGAAATCTGATTTTTAAATGTTGAGAACAAATTCAGACGACGTGGCCCAGTGAGCACGTGTCTGACAGACGTTGGCTGGGCCCCAGAGTGAAAACCCACATGCAGGGAAGGCCCAGCCGAGCTGGGACGGGGTCGGGCGAGTGGAGGGAGTGAAGACCATCAGCACCCTCTGTGCAGAGGCAGACCCTTGTCCTTGGCTCTCGTGGTTGGCGACCGTTACAGTCCCCTTGCCCCTGGCCCCCCCACAGAGGCAGGATTGAGGAGGCCTGAAGCCGTGGGCCCCGAGACAGAGGGAAGCCACGAAGGCCCAGCCACGGACCTCTTACTCCGGGCCCGGGTCCTGGTGCGTCCTGGAGCCCGGCCCCTGCTGACCAGGAGAACCTTGGAGCAGCTCTTTTCATCCCACGTGCACCTGAGAAACCAGGGGACGCCATCGCTGGGTTCAAGTCCAAAAAGACGCGGCACTGAGCACCTTGAGGACGTGGTGGCCCTCGGTCTGGCCACACTGCACTGTGCCCGGCTTTGTGGGGGACAGACGCATGAGCCCCAAAGACTAGGGGCTGTGAGCACAGTCTCTCTAGCAGGCCGTGGCCTGAACCCCAGCTCGGGAAGACCGGATCGGACAGGGCGGCAGCGTTCCCCTGTGCCCGCTCTGGCCGGGCTGGATGGCGTCAGCTGCTAACAAGGCCAGAGAAGTGGACTTGGGCCTGGGGCTGTGTGTGCGACTACCTCCTGGACGGTAGGCCTGGGCCTGGCTGCCCAGTGGGGACGGCACATGGGGAGCTGGTGTCCCGGGCAGCCCTGGGAGGACGAGCCCAAGCCAGCTGATGGCCTTGCACTTCGGTCCAACAGGAGAGGACAGCAGGGTGACAGACGGAGCCTCAGCCACAGGCACAGTGACCTCACTAGGCAAAAAGCTGTCTGATCGTCCAGAATGTGGCAGGAGATCCTGAGAGGAGCAAGGCAGGGCAGGGTGGGCAGTGTTGCCAGGCCGCCCGGAGCAGCCTCCTCTTCTGTCCTGCCCGGCTGTGGCCACCCCTGCCCCAGGAGTGGACTTCTCCCATCCGGCAGGCTTGCGGGGGGCCGTTCTCTGTGCGAGACCATCAGACGGGGCCGCACGGTCGCTCCTGATACCTACTCCTCGTCATCTGACCCAACACCAGCCCTCCGAATCGGCCTCCGTCCTGACTGCCACGGTCATGGGACCAATCACAACCTCACAGGAACCAGAGTGACCTTGGAAAGTGTCGCTGAGCCCATGTCACCACCCTGTATCAGTCTGTTCCCAGCCGAGGACGATCTTCCCAGTCCTGCCTGATTGTCTGGCATCTTCCTGCTCTGCCCACCGTCCCACCCCACTGGGGACTGTCCCAGCGGCGTGACCTTCATGCAGCAGGACCCCAGCCCCCGTGCTTCTACTGTGCCGTGACTTTCACTTCCCTCCCGCTGGGGTCCGTGTTCCCTGCCCTGGGATCTGGGCTCCCCCATGACGTCGTGTCGAAATCCCAGGGGGCAGCGCCGAGGACCGGCCGTCGGGGCTGTGCTGTGACGGTGTCCACGTGAGCACGTCCCCCCAGCCTTCTTACTGCTGGTGGTTGGGTGCTTGTCCCACGTCCTGGGTTCGGCTGGTTGCTTCCTTGCCGGGTCATTCAGCGTATTCCTCCGTCCTCCCTACTTTCTGGAACCTGGCTTTATTCCCCCCGAGTCGTGTTTTCCGGACGAGCAAACATCGGCGCTGTGCGCGGTCCCCGGAGATAGGCGCCAGGGCTGTGGGCGCGTCGGCTGTCCGTCGGATCCTGGCTCTCCCGGGCTTGCCACCCCCCGCCCCCCCGGGTTTTTAGTGTCCACTCATCACCGCCGCCCAGACCCCCTATTCCAGCGGGGGCTGCACAACAGTGACCTGACAGTTGCGTAAGCCTTTCCACATGTGTTCATTGGGATTATTCCGTATGGAATAACTTCCTCATTCACTGGGGCCAGCCAGTACCTAAAATACAGTTCCTACCAGAAAGGCGGGATAAATATTTATTTCTTTGTATTTAAATATTTTTTCATTATCCAGTGAGTTTTGTTTCTCTCCCTGCTATTCTTTCTTTCTTTTTAAAGCATTATTATTAATTTATGGGTTTTGTACATACAGTACCTTTGCTCACTTGCAACTCTTACTCTCTTTATGCAGATTATTCTGCGTTTTGCTGGCTTCTGTGTGGGTGTGACCACACTAGTCTTGACGGTTTCCTCGACTCTGCCGTGTAACACGTTCCCACCTCATCTCTGACACTCGCTTTCCCAGACTTCCCGGAATCAACCAAAGTATTTCGAGGGCCTAGTCTAGGCATTAAGGGTGCTGATTGCAATTGAGTGCCATCACTTTTTCATAGTTTAGTGGAGGAAGTTAAGAAGGGGAAATTGTGAGTTCGCAGAAATACTTGTAAATCAAATGCAAGATTACAGGGTTTTAACTTAAAACTTTTATATTTTGGACTTGTTTCTCTTTTGTCTTCTTAGCATTATTACTTACATGCTTTACCCTAAATGTACATATCATGGGTTTGGAATATTATTGGTGCCAACAAATGACTAATCAAGGTTAGTATATTTCCTTGCATGTCTGTCTCCCTGAGAATACCCAGCCAGATTCCTGTGTTTTAAGGTCAGTTGCCACAATTCTTCTGTGTGGTTATGTCACCAACTTTGTGTATACTTAGATTTTTTTTAACCTTTCAGAGATTTAAAAAAAATTCTTATTTTTGATTATGTAAACATTTACATGATTCTGAAGTAGAAATGTATTACAGTCTATTCAGAAAAGTCTCATGTCCACCCCTCTTTCTAATCAGTTCCCTCCCTTCCCAAGTAAGTAGCTTTTAATTTTTTATCTTTCCATTATTTTTTTGAAAATATAAATGTGTGTGTGTGTGTGTGTGTGTATAAATGAATTCCTTAACTTAGTAAGCATTTCCTTTTTGTTCCTATTTCTTTTGATTCTTGGGAAGGTTTATATATTTTTTGGCTTTATACTATTATCTGTCTGTATAATTCACAGAAACCCCGCTTCTCTTTTCTCTTTTATTTTGTCTGCTGCTGTGTTCTCATGGGGAGTATCACAAGTGGCTGGGAGCCTCTTCTGTCCCCCCCCATCGTCTGCTTCACATGCCTCCTGTTTAGTCCCTCTTGGTGGCTTTGTGATCCTCCCTCTTCTCCCACTTTACTAGTTATCAATTCTTTATCTCCAGCACATTTAACATTTGTACGTTATTCTGTCACCATTAAATGCATTATTTAGTCATGATTCTAGAGTGAAATATGCCCGATGCATGTCACCATACCTTATGACAGAGTTTCTCCACTGACTTTGTGGTTGGCTGAGACCCACTCTATGTCAGGTTCTTTGCAGTAGGCTCGCCACGTAGTCCCTGTGTTCCTGCACGTTCACATCTTTTTCTCTGTAGCCTTTACAGTGCAAGTGTAATTTAGCTGCATAAAATCCTTAGTGTATATATATTTTTCACTTTAGTGTCTTAAAAATGTTTCTTTGCTTCTACATTGCTGTTGAGAAGTCTGATCTCACTCTGATGTTCTTTTCATTATAAGCACATGGGACCTTTTGCTTTGGATGCCCAGAAGACTTCATCTCTAACATCTAATTGTTTTCCTAAAGTCTGTGTTGCTGTTAACTGCTCAGGCTTGAATTCTCAGGAACGTGGGGTGCCCAGTCACTGTGTAGATTCAGGCCCTGTTTTATTTCAGGAGGTGTTTTCGGAAGGGACACGTGTGTACGTGGAGGTGCGGCGGGTCGCCCTCTCTTGCCCACACATTGTGTCTGTCATGTTCTCTTGAACCTTCGTCCTGCACATCTGTCTCGTTATTTTCTTTCCTTATTTCTATTCTCTACACTCTTTCCTGGGCCTTCGGTGCTGTCTCTTTGCTCCTGTGTTTCTTCCACTTCTCACTTCGGAAAAACATTTGAGTTTATTCCTGTGCGTTACTAGCCACTTTTTTTTTTAAAAGACTTTATTTATTTATTTGACAGAGAGAGAGAGAGCACAAGTAGGCAGAGAGGCAGGCAGAGAGAGAGGGGGAAGCAGGCTCCCTGCTGAGCAGAGAGCCCGATGTGGGGCTCGATCCCAGGACCCTGAGATCATGACCTGAGCTGAAGGCGGAGGCTTAACCCACTGAGCCACCCAGGCGCCCCTACTAGCCACCTTTTTATAGCTTCCTGTTTTCTTGCCATGTCACTTTGAGATGTTCTAATTCTATTTTAAATTATGTTCTTCTAAAATGTTGATTATTTTCTCAAATTTTAGTTCAATGTAACATATTAATTAGGCTATAATTTGCTTTGGGTTCATAGTTTTCTGGTGTATTTTTATTATCTCTTACAATGTTATTTATTTTATTTTCATCTCTTTTTGGTAATATATTTTTATGCGATTCAATCATAATTCTTTGCCTCTTGTTTTTAAATAAGGGGTTTTCTGGACAATTAGGGAAGAGGTTCCTGAATAGGAATTGGGAATGGGCCAGAATAACTTTGCTAGCCTTGGGGACCAAAGGGTTTCTCCTTTATTGTTGCCATGAAACAGTGTTTCAATGGCCTCTAAACAGGCCTTCCTGTTGGTGAGCGTCACTCCGGCCTCGGGAGGACTCGCTCCCCCCCTCCGGCCGTGGGGGGGGGGGGGGGGGGGGGGGGGGGGGGGGGGGGGGGGGGGGGGGGGGGGGGGGGGGG
>JAPYYM010004456.1:0-10090 GCA_028534135.1 Potos flavus
TCTCACTGACCGTCCGGAAGTTGGCGGTCCTGGCTCTCTACGGCCCTCACTCAGCATTTGGGAGTGTACATTAGGGCACGAATGCCTTGATCGGCCCGTTGGGTGTTCTCGAAAAAGTCTAACCTCTTCAGATATTTTGTGCATAATAAACATTCAGCTGAATCTGTGTTACGCATTTATGACGGAGATAATATATGAACATAAATCCTCCGATGATCCCTGGGTCTCAATTAGCCAGCAATTTCAACTTCTGTCCTACCTGCCCCAACACAAGTAAAATATACAGGGAGACAACCGAGGAAATGAGTAAGTCTCAGGGATGGAGTTGTGAGTTTACTTCTCCACGTGTCCTTCCTCTTTAACAGAAGGGCGGGAGTGAGGAGAAGGGAGGGATTAGCAGGAGTTCTTTTTAAACTGGCGATAAGATAGGGTTGGTTGGGTATAAGTAACCTCTGGCGCATCCTTGAAACTTGTTATTCCTTGAACTTGTTTGTACCATTCTGAAGGAAAGGCACGGAGAGCCAGCCTGGCATGATGTGTGCTGCTTGCTGCAGGGGACAGAGGGGCAGTGAGGCTCGGGGGGTGGGGTGTGTGTGTGTGTGTGTGTGTGAGAAGGTGAGGGGGTGTGCTTCAGGCTCCCCATGCATGGCCTGGCTCATGAACCAGATTTAGGGAGGGCCCCCTTCAGAGGAGAATGTGCCACTTGGCCCAAAGGAATACATGCATTTTTTTTAAAGATTTCATTCATTCATTTGTTTATTTAGAGCCCAGAGGGAGAGAGAGAGAGAATCTCAAGCAGACTCCCTGCTGAGTGAGGAGCTGGACATGGGACTCGATCTCACTACCTTGAGATCATGACCTGAGCCGAAATCAGGAGTCGAATGCTTAACCAACTGAGCCACCCAGGCGCCCCTAAATGACTCTTTATTTTTATTCATTTGTTATCACCTCATGTGATCATGATGTTAGTCTGACTTCATTCTGATTTTTTTTTTTTAAGATTTTATTTATTTATTTGACAGAGAGAAAGAGATCACAAGTAGGCAGAGAGGCAGGCAGAGAAAGAGAGAAGGGGAAGCAGGCTCCCTGCCGAGCAGAGAGCCCGATGCGGGGCTTGATCCCAGGACCCTGAGATCATGACCTGAGCTGAAGGCAGAGGCTTTAACCCACTGAGCCACCCAGGCGCCCCTGATTTTTTTCTTTTTAGATTTTTGGAGCGTTTTCCTTTTTCTTGGTTTCTAGTGTTTCCATTAAGAAAGTAGAGCTTGGCAAGTCTCTGGGGTTTCCTAGCATTGCCTCGCATTTTCCTGTAAACTCCGGTTTTCTGAGCCCTTCTCACTGGCCACCACAGTGCCCCTCCCCGCAGCGGCTCACCCTGCTCTTCAGTTTGACACTTGCCTGCCCCCGGAGACCTGTCTGCAGACCTGTCTGTACTGCGCTCCCACATCCCCTATCCGTATCCACTCCCTCCCAACCTCCACCCTTGGGGAGCAATTATTCACTCCTGCTGCTTTAGTCTGATGTGACATTTCCAAAGTCAATGGTTCCCTCTGCTGGCCTGGCTTGGAAAAGTACATTTCAAGTATGTGGAGTCGAACCAGTCAAATCTTTAGGCAACTCAAATTCTGTAACATTTTCCCATTTTTAGAAGAACATGGGTTTATTGTCTGTTTGCTTCCCGTGAATAAGGGAGTAAAGAAGATTCTTAACCCAAGACTGGTATTCAATAAAATGCTGAGTGAGTTAACAATTAATACTTGTGATGTCCATGTAATTCTTAGGTAACGTGAGTGATAGCTTGATAATTAACAACCTTTTTGATAAGCGAATTTTTTTTACAAGGGAGTAGTAATCTTTGCATATTATCATTTGCCAAATATGGATTTATTGAGTTTGCAGTCAGCTGGAAGTTTTGGATGTAAGAGCATGGTCATAAGGGTTGTAGTGGTGGTGGGGATCCATAGCCACAAGGGAATATGGACCTGGGATATCATGGTTCAGGTGCCTAATCCAAGTTTGGGAGACCAGGAAAGAGCTTCCATTGCAAGAGATGGCTCATCAAGTAGCTGGGTAACAAAAGAAAAACAAGTTTATAGACATGTATACCTCATGCATACACTGGAGATACCCAGGGAAAAGTGAGTAACTCAAAGAAGTGACTTAGAACTCCAGCTCATATGGGATCTTCAGCAAAGAACAAATGTGGGGAGAAATAACAGGACAGAACAAAGTAGTTTTAGGCTTCCAGAGATGGCATTCTGTGGGAAGGTTAACTAATGGTAGATAAAGACTGGAAGGTTTGTTATGTAGATTTCTCTGGTGTGCATCTCTAGGCTGACGAGATCTGCAGTTGCCTTAGTGATTAACTTCTATCCTTTCTGGTACAGAGGGAAGGAGTGTCTTCTTTGGAAATTTATGTCTTGCTTTTAAGCAAATGGGGGAGGGCAGGGAGCTTTTCTTGTGTCTGCCTTCAGTTCAAAATAATCCTGTGTCAAAGTAGGATATTTCTGGTGGTATCTTATGCTACCTTTCAGGGAGTAGGGCTAGATTAAAAGGAGCTAGCTTGTTAAAGAGTTGGGACTTCATCTAAGAAGTAGAAACCATGAAGTGTTTTTAAGTAGCTGTTGTCTTGGTCAGAAGAGTTTCTTCTTGGTGTTATCATGTTGGTAGTGTGGAGAAGTGATGGGAGGGCAGAAGTGGGACCAGGGAGGACAGTTAGGGGAGGGGCTGTAGCCCAGTGAGGGTGTG
Organism: Potos flavus; assembly: GCA_028534135.1. NCBI lineage: Eukaryota > Metazoa > Chordata > Mammalia > Carnivora > Procyonidae > Potos > Potos flavus. The sequence goes on from JAPYYM010004456.1 coordinate 2,749, forward strand.
GTGGCCCAGATCAGGAAGTAGATATGGGAATGGAGAAACAGGAATAGACTTGGAAGACATTTAAGAGATGGAGGTTGGCAGAATTGCATGATGGTTAGAATGGGAAAAAGTGAGGGAGGGCTGAAGACAGAGCCTGATTTCTGGCTTGGACACCTATGCCACTGGTGATGTTCATCACTGAATAAGAAACATGAGCGAGAGGAGCAGGTTCAGAAGAAATATGTTTTGGGTTTGATTTGTGAGACATTCAGATGAAATATCCATTAGACAAATATTTAGATAAGAAAGTCAGGAAGAGAGACAGAGCTGAGGAGTTTTAGGGTGATAACTGGATCCAAGAGAGTGGCTAGGTCACGAAGGAAGAGTGTACGGGTAAGAGGAAGGTTAGTCATGCATCTGAGGCACAGCAGCATTTCAGGAAGGAGAGAACAGAACATTCTCATCACATCTTTCCTTTCCTCATAAAGGAAATTGAGAAAGGAGTGGCCGGAGCGATAGGAGGAAAATCAGATGGGTGAACTCTCAGGATATCCACGAAAAGAGTGTTTCAGAAAGGATGGAACAGACAAGGGGTTAACACCAGAGAGGTCAAATCAGAGGAAAACTGACTCATAGCTGTTGGGGTTCCTTACAGTATGGTCACTGGGGACTGAGGGGAGGCAGTTGGAGCAGGATTTGGGGAGTGTAAGTAGCCAGAGTGAGAGCGGATGGCTCTGGAAGTTAAACTGAGAAGTCAGGTGGCTGAGGGGGCTAGGGTCAGGAGACAGGCCCACAGGATTATTACTGGTCATTGCAACGGACTGGATGTTTATGTTCCTTCCAGACTTGTGTTAAATCCTGACCCCCCAGATGATGGTACTAGGAGGTGGGCTTTTGGGAGGTGATTAAGTCGTGATGGTGGAGCCCTCAGAGGAACAGAATTAGTGCTCTTACAAAAGAGACTCCAGAAAGTTCCTTCCCCTCTTCTGCCACGTGTGGACACAACAAGAAGAGCAGCAGCCTGTGAATCAAGAAGCAGATCTCACCAGGCCCCTGGCATCTTGATCTTGGACTCCCCAGCCTCCAGAACTATGAGAAGGAAATGTTGTTTAAGCTACCCAGCCTATGGTAGTTTGTTAGCGAGGCCTAATTATACATAATTTTTTTTTTTTTTTAAAGATGGGAGACCCTTGCACATGCATATCCAGTTAGGCATTGCTGCATAACAAGCAATCCCAAACTCTAGTTTAAAATATGTTTATTGGTCGTGTGTCATTGAATGGGCTGGGGATGGAATAATCTAGATGGCTTTTGCTCACATATGTGTGAGTGAGCTGGACCCTGTTGTAGGGCGTGCTTGTGTACTTCCGCTGGGGCAGCTCTGCTCCACACGCTTCCCGCCCTCTTCCTGGGACCGTCAGGCTAGCCTGGGCATGTTCTCATGAAGATAGCTGGACTCCCTCTCACACTCCTTACGAAGTCTAGCCAAGTAAGTGCATTTCAAGCTTCTGCTTGTGTCATGCCTTTGAATGTCCCATTGGCCAAGGTGACAAAAGGCAAGGTGAAAAATATGGGCCATCACTGCATTCTGATGGGAATAGATTTGCAAGGAGGGAGAGGTCGAAGAGAAAGAAAGAGGTCATTGGTAGCACTGAAATTCAAGGGAAGTGGGCAGAGAGTGTTTTTAACGCACGGGAAGGGGAGGAGAGATTCGCATCTTTAAATAGAAGAGCCACCCTTCCTTCTTCCTGCGGAGGGAAAGGGGAGAGGCTTCTTGTGGATTTGGGGAAGTTTGTGAGGTGCTGAGGGAAAGTTGAGGGGGGCTCCCTTCTTGTGGTTTCTGTTCCCTCTGGGAGGTAGAAGGTGCATCATCTCTCGAGAGTGGGGTTGGCTGTGAGGTAGAGGATTTAAGAGGGGGAAAGTTTGTGCTTGCTTCGGCAGCCATCCACTAACATCGGAACGATACAGAGATTAGCCTGGTCTCTGGGCAAGGATGACCCGCAAATGCATGAAGTTCCATATTTAAAAAAAGGAAGGAAAAGCAGTGGGAAGGTTAAAAAATTTCCATGTAGGGCTTGGGGGATAGTCAGCTGGGAAACGGAAGCATAGGTGGGCTGTGTGGAGAAGGCAGGCAAGCTTGTCCATCCGTGGGCACCACGGTGTCATGGATTCCCACCCTCATATAGTCACTCAGCAAACATGCCATTGGCCCACCATGGTGGAGCCGGAAACCTGGAGGGCAGGCGATACCAGAAGTCATCTTGGGCTTTTAGTTTCTGCTACTGGCTCGGCCAAACAATCATCAAGTCCCGTCCTTCCCTTCTTTAGGAGCCTTCAATGTCAGCCATACGTCTCCACCCGCCTACCTGCCTTCCTGGGGTTCGTTGCATGCCCACCACTGAGGAAGTCTTGGGCGCAGTGGGGAGAGGATCCGCACCCAGCTGCCCACCCAGAATCATTGTCCTACCGTGTATTCTTGTCAAGCGGCCCCATGCCGGATGCCCCCCTTTTTATTTTAAAATTTTTTTAAATTTTAATTTTTTAAGAATGTTTTATTTATTTGAGAGTGAGAGTGGCACAAGCAGGGGTGGGGGTCAGAGGCAGAGGGAGAGGCACATTCCCCAATGAGCAGGGAGCCCGACAGGGGACTTGATCCCAGGACTCTGGGATCATGACCAGAGCCAAAGGCAGACACTTACCTGACTGAGCCACCCAGGCGCCCCATAGATCCCCCTTTTTAAATAAGCACTTTTGGTTTTAGAATAGTTAGACTCACAGAAGAGCCGCACAAAGGGTACAGAGAGTCTCATGCCTGCCCTCGGTGTCCCCTGTCGTTGGGATCTTACAGTAGCGGGATAACGTTTGGCACAATGAACCAGGATTGATGCTCTATTACCATTCACTCAAGTCCTTTCTTTACTCAGACTTCCTCGTCTTTTCTCCAGTGCCCTTCTTCTGTTCCAGGATCCCATGGGGGGCCTATATTACATTTAGCTGTCATGTCAGGCACCTGTTGGCTGTGATGGTTTCTCACACTTTTCCTTGTTTTTATGACCTTGACATTGTGGGGAGTCCTGGTCAGGGAGCTGGTGGAATGTCCCATAGTTTGGGTGTGCCTCGTGACTGCTCATGATCAGACTAGAGTTATAAGTCAGGGGAGGCAGGGAGGACCGCAGAGGAAAGTGACATTCTCATCACATCTTATCAAGGGTACCATTAAAAAAAAATGCAGTGACACTTGCTAAAGATGGAAAGGCAGACTTCAGGACCACCGTGATGGTGGGAGGACCACTGCAATGGGATTTTGCAATAGAGGAGAGATGTTGGCTCAACTCCGAATACAGCACGGGCAAGTGGGAATTTATAGCCAAGGAGCAGGGTGGGGGTCAGAGAGTGGAAAATGACTCAAGAGGGGTAAGGGACATGTGGTTCGACTGAGCTAATGGGGTTCTTGCTGAAGGCAGGCCAGGGTGATCCGTCATCCCCCCGGAGGGTAGACGATGAGGACAGTGATCAGATATGGAGGGTGGGGTGCTGGTCAGACTGAGCAGAGTTCTTGGTAAAACTAGATTTTCCAAGAAAGTGCACAGATGAGCCTGGAAGATTCAGGAGTCTGGCTAAAGTTGGGTCAAGCAAAGAGTCCTTGTATGTGTAGCCATCGGAATGACTCATTACCACTGATGTTCACCTTGGTCACCTGGTTGGGGTCGTGTTCGTCGGGTGTCTCCATCGTCCCCTCCCTGCTCGCCATAGTCACGCTTGGGGAAGGAAGCCACAAGGCACAGCCCACTAGGTAAGGACTGGGTTGTTAGGTTTCACCTCCTTGAGAGTGTGGAACCTGCATGAATTATTTGGAATTTTTCTGTGAGGCACTTTTCACACACCCTGTTTTCTGTAAGTTTCACAGTGGTGATGTTGGTATTAGCTCCCATTTTCCAGAAGTGGAAACAGACTCAGTGAAGTTGACTCCCCCTCCCAGGGCTACCCAGATTTTTTATTTTTAAAGATTTTATTTATTTATTTGAGAGAGAGAGTGAGCGAGAGAGAGAGAGAAAGAGAGAGAGAGAGAGAGAGAGAGCAAGCACAAGCAGGGGGAGGGGTGGAGGGAGAGGAAGGAGCAGACTCCCCACTGAGCAGGGAGCCCGACTCAGGACTCGATCCCAGGACTCTGGGATCATGACCTGAGCTGAAGGAAGATGTTTAACCGACTGAGCCATCCAGGTGCCCCAAGCTGCCCAGATTTTAAGTGACAGGCTGGGACTTGAACTTGGGTATTCTCACAGTCAGCTCTTCTAAGTCCTAAGCTCTCTGTCTACACTGGCATTTAATCATGCCACCGAAGCTGATTCATGCAGAATTCACTTAACCCCGGGGTCACTTGTGCTCTTCCCTTATGCAGTCTCATGGGGGGCACTTTGGGGGGTCTCTGTGGTGAGCCCACCCTTTGAAAGGCTTGGTCAGAGGACTTCAGAAATGAAATCCTATCCCAGAAGGTTGGATTGGGCTCAGCTTGGATTTCAATATGGTGCATGTTCTAGTTCTATTATGTAAGACCGTGTGTTAGTCTGTCTGTCTGTCTGCCTTTCTGATTTCTCTGTCATCTGTCTGTCTTACTAAAGAAAAGGAAAGCTCCCCTTGGTTAATTGCCAGGGTTTTGGAGAAGCGTTAAAAGAGAAATGGCAGCAAATTAAAAATGTTGAGTTTGAGCAAAAGTCAATTCCAATGGGGCAGCATCCCATCCAGCAGATAGAAGGGCCCCCCAAGGAGTTGTACAGAGTAAGAGGAGGAAGGAGGGGGATGGCGGGAGGAAGGAAGGGAGGAGGAATAGGGAAGCTGTACAGGGCAGAAAGGTGGGTCAGTTATTGCAAGGTCACTTTCCTTGAAGGGATGGCAGGGGTCTAGCAGGGAGAAGATCAGGATCACCAGTGCTGATCGGCAGATTCCTGACTGATGGGTTGAAGAGTCTATCTCTGAGGGAACCAAAGCTGTAATTGAGTCTCGGTTTGGGGCCTGGGGGCTTAGCCTCATCGACTCCATTTTGGACCCGTTGTCTTATTTTTAACAGAGGAGAGGTTACTCTCTGGATATACTTGGAAGCATCTTGTCCAGCCTTGATTTCATTGCACGAGGCTGGCTGTGTGACGAGAGGTTTCTACGGTCCTGAGGAAGCCGGTGGGGAGGCGGGATGGATTTCGTGGATTTGCGAGCTCGTGCCTGCTGTCGGCGAGGCGGCCACATGTTGGTTTCTCCGAGCTCAGCATGAGAAGCAGAACAGTTCTGCGAAATGGGCTGTTTGCTTTGTGGCTTTTCCGTTTTTCCTCTCCCCGCCTGTTCCAGGCGTTTAGGATACAACAGTGCAAGGGACATCCTGGCGCAAATGACGACAGACACGCTTTCACATTGGAAAAGAAATGGCTCTCGACGAATTGCAGTTTGTTTCACTCTAAATCTAACTGACGGGTGCTGCAAAGCGTTTAGCTGGGTGATGAACCCGAGATCACAGACCGCCCCCTCCCCCCCACCCCGGCACCTTGGATGACAGTGGAGGGCCCACTGAGTGAATGAGCCCCAAAGCTCCAGCTGCTGGTCGGAATCCGCGAGTCATGCGCCGGTGGGTCGTCGCACCCACGTTTGTGGCTTGTGTCCGGAGAGGTCCCGTTAGTCGGGGTTTCGCCCTCAGAAAGCTTCACGGTTCACCTTCTGATTTTTACCCTGAGCTCAGGAGATGGGCTGAGGTCCATGATAAGCAGACGACAATGGTTCTCGAAGAGTCCGCACCCCGATTTTGGTTGAGAACGGGCAGCCACGAGGCCTCGCCGCCACCACCACATGCCGGGTCTCATGCGCTCCCTGTCCCAGACTCAGCCGGGGGGAGGGGCCCCGTGGCTCCGGCATCAGGATGGCACAGAGGCCTCCCTGGGGGCAGGGCGGAGAGGGTGATGGTCATTTCATGACAGAGAGCGCCCGAGTGTCCACGAGGCCCCATGCCTGCAGCCTGACCGTGGGGGTTCCCCAGGAACATGTGTGCACTGGGAAGAACGGGGTGGGGGGCATTTCAGAGGGCTGGATCCCCGGCGTGTAAGGAAGGAGACTGGGCACCCAGCCCGTCCGCGGGAGCGGGGGAGAGGGACTCCTGCAGAATGTTCCTGCTCTCCAGGGCCTGTCGGCTGAAGCTGGCAGGGGCGAGGGTGGGGACGGCCGCTCAGAGAAGGGTCTGGGGGTGCGGGGGCCCTGTGGGTCTGCGTAGCAACCTCCCCCACATTCCCTGCCTCTTGCCCGCGTGCACGCGTGTGTTGTGTGTGTGACAGAGAGAAAGACAGACACGTCCGAGTGCTAACAGCAGGTGGGCACAAACTGGCGTATCCCCTTGCTGAGAGGATGACCTTCTCCTAGGGAGCGCTGAGAAGTGGCTCCGAGGTTCATTTCCAGCTGGGCGTCTGTGTGCCCTGGCATCTCCTGCTGGGAGCCGGCAGCCTCCGGGACCTGATCAGCCAGTGTCGCTGCAGGCCAGCCCCGCTCCGTCCCCGTGTGCCGCCCCCACCGCCCGCTGGCTCCCCACCGTCCCTCCTTACCAGTCAGACTGACAGCTGAGCTCCCCGGTGGGGGGGGGGGGGGCAGAGAACCGGAACGAAGAGGTGCTGCCCCGAGTCTTGCTGTTATTTCCCGGGTCTGGGGGCAGCTCGCCCAGCCGCGCAGGTGGGCTGGTCCCTGAGGTCCACCGCGTGGCCTTGCCCGCTCTGGGCAGCACACCCTCGGCCGACCGTGCCCAGTAAACGTGTGTGATTCTCTTCGCAGGGCATGCCACCATCACCAACTACTTGCTGAACTATTTTCCTGGCCTTGATCTTGAGAAGAGGAACGCGTTTGGGTTCACGGCCCTGATGAAAGCCGCCATGCAGGGCCGAACGGAGTGCATCCGAGCCCTGATGCTAGCAGGTTTGTCCCTGCCCGTCCCGGGAGCGGGGGGCCCCAGGGGTCTCCGGAAATGCCCATCTTGCTCCTTTGGAGATCGTGGACTGGGATGAATCAGTTCGGTAGAGACAAAGCCTAGTGGACCCAACAGAGAATAGTTTCTTTGAGGGGTGTGGCTGTCGTCAACTGAGGTGAAACGGAGGAAAAGGAAAGCAAACCCTTTGGGGCGGGCTGGGAGGGAGGTCAGAGTACTGATCACCCACTAGGAAACCCCTCCTTGCTCCCCGATCGGCTCTTCGCTCAGCCTTAGCTTCTTCCTGCCCATATTTGTTCTTCTTTAGAAATGTGTGTTCGGGCCTTGGCTCTGAGTGCAAGGCTCTCCCACTGAGGGTGGGCACAGGGATGGGGCGTCTGGGGGTCTCGGCTCTGGGTGTAAGGCTCTCCCACTGAG
>JAPYYM010004457.1:0-10088 GCA_028534135.1 Potos flavus
CTTGGCTGCATATTTTTCTCATTCAGTGCTCTGAATATGTCAATGGCAGTCCTTTCTGGCCTGCCAGGTCTCTGTGGATAGGTCTGCTGTCAATCTAATATTTCTGCCTTTGTATGTTATAGACTTCTTGTCCCGAGCTGCTTTCAGGATTTTCTCTTTGTCACTGAGACTTATAAGTTTTACTATTAGATGCTGGGGTGTAGACCTATTTTTATCGATTTTGAGGGGGGTTCTCTGTGCCTCCTGGATCTTGATGCTTGTTCCCTTTGCCAAATTAGGGAAATTCTCTACCGTAATTTGTTCTAATATACCTTCCGCCCCTCTCTCTCTTTCTTCTTCTTCTGGGATCCCAATTATTTCTAATATTGTTGCATCTTATGGTATCACTTATCTCTCGAATTCTCCCCTCGTGGTCCAGTAGTTGTCTCTCATTTGCTCAGCTTCTTTATTCTCCATCATTGGTCTTCTATATCACTAATTCTCTCTTCTGCCTCATTTATCCTAGCAGTAAGAGCCTCCATTTTTTACTGCACCTCATAAAGAGCTTTTTTGGGGGTGCCTGGGTGGCTCAGTGGGTTAAAGCCTCTGCCTTCGGCTCAGGTCATGATCTCAGGGTCCTGGGATCGAGCCCCACATCGGGCTCTCTGCTCAGCGGGGAGCCTGCTTCCTCCTCTCCCTCTGCCTGCCTGTCTGCCTACTTGTGATCTCTCTGTGTCAAATAAAAAAAGAAAAAAAAAAGAGCTTTTTTGATTTCAACTTGGTTAGGTTTTAGTTCTTTTATTTCTCCAGAAAGCAATTCTCTAATGTCTTCCATGCTTTTTTCGAGCCCAGCTAGCATCTTGATAATCGTCATTCTGAACTCTAGTTCTGACATATTATTAATGTCTGTATTGTTTAGGTCTCTAGCCGTCAGTACTGCCTCTTGTTCTTTTTTTTTTTTTGTAGTGAGTTTTTCTGCCTTGTCATTTTGTCCAGATAAGAATAGATGAATGAGAGAACAAAATACTAAAAGGGTGGCAAAGACCCCAGAAAAATATACACTAACTAAATCAGAAGAGACCAGAAACTGGGGGTAGAAGAAAGGGGGAATAAAATAAAAAAGTAAAAAATAAAAGAAAATATATATTAGACTGGTGAATAGAACAGAGCCACCCACTTGATTTTGGCTGTGTTCTGGTCTCTTAGAAGTAACTACCTCCCAAAATTTTAAAGAAAAAAAAATGTATATATATAAAAAAATAAGGGTAAAGATGATGGGATGGAATATGACTATAAAGATGAATTTCGGGAAAAAAAAAGAAAATTAAAAAAGTTTCTAAAAAAGGAATTGGTAAGATAAGAAGTTGGTGGTAAAGAGAAAAAAAAAAAGAATTAAATAGAGGAGAGAATGTGTTCAGGCTGGAGACTAGAACAAAGCCATGTGCTAGATTTAGGGTATATTTTCATCTATTAGAAGAAATTGTGTCCCAAAATTTTAAAGGAAAAAAAACACCTATATGTCTACAAAAAATAAGGTTATGTACAATGATGGTTAAAATATGACTATAACAATGAAAATTTAAAAAGATTTTTTAAAAAATTTATTGTTAAGATAAAATAGTTAAAAATGTTAAAATAGGAAAGAGAAAAAGTTAGAAAAGTAGAATAAGGAAAAAATAAAATTAAAAAAATTTAACTTTGAAAGACTAAAGGACCATGGGTACAAAGCCATTAATTCTCTGTTGCTTTCCTGTAGCTCTGGAGGTCCGCAGTTCTCATTGATCTGTGAACTTGGTCTTGGCTCGATGTTCTTGCTGATCTTCTGGGGGAGGGGCCTCTTTCAGTGATTCTGAAATGTCTTTGCCCGAGGCAGAATTGCACCACCCTTGCCAGGTGGCAGTCTAAGTGATCTGCTTGGTTTTGGTCTTGGGAGCTTTTTTTCCCTGAACGCTTTCTGTACAGCTTTAGAGGACAGGAATGATTCCTGCAGTGTGCTCCTATGCCGCTCCTCCTGGAGGAGGAAGGATGGGGTCTCCCTGGATCTGCCACTTGTGGGGTCCCTCCTCGAAGAGCAGTGGCCTGACTGTGCCTTGGATCACAGCTTAAGGTAACTCTGAGCTGAGAGCCCCCTCCTCGCCTCCATCTCTGTAGCCAGCTTCCCCGGTCCAATACTTGGGAGCTCTGACACATTCAGGCACCTCTGGTCTTTTTGTGACCCCGCAGGTCCTGAGACCACACTATCTCAGCAGGGGCTCCACCCACCCCTAGCCTCTAGAGCGACATCCCTCAGTGGATCAGACTCTTAAAAGTTCTGATTTTGTGCTCCGCTGCTCTACCGCTTGCCGGGAGCCGGCCCTCCCTCCCCCGTGGTCTGTCTTCCCGCTTCAGATTCACTTCTCTGCACGTCCTACCTTCCAGAAAGTGGTCGCATTTTGTTTGTAGAATTGCTACTCTTCTCTTTGATGTCCTGCTGAGTTTGTAGGTGTTGAATGGTTTGATAACTGTCTAGCTGAACTCTTGGGACCCAATGATATTTCAGTCTCCTACTCCTCTGCCATCTTGCTTCTCCTCCAAATTGTCTCCTTTCTCTGTGGACCTCTGGAGATGATTTCCCTTCTGCTCCTTCTATACTTTGCTTCCCCAACAATTTCTACCCATCAAAATAGTATTCATCCTTTAGTGCTCTTCTCGAATATCACTTTTTAAAAATAAATGTTTATTTTTATTTTATTGAGGTATTTAATTTTATTGACATACAACAGTATCTTAGTTTTAGGCATATAGACATAATGATTTGATATTTGTACGTGGTATGAAATGATCCTCACAATAATTCTGGTTAAGATCCCTCACCATACCTAGAGAACTTGTTTTTCTTGTGATGAGAAACTTTTAAGATTTATTCTCTTAGCAACTTTTAAATATACAGTACAGCATTATTAACTATAGTCACCATGCTGTACATGACCTTCCCAAGGACTTTATTTTTTTTTAGAGCAGTTTTAGATTTACAGCAAAATTGCGAGGAAGGTACAGGGATTTCTCATTTACCCCTGTTCCCCACACATGCACAGCTTCCCCATTATCAACATTACTCATGAGGATGATATATTTTTTTTGCAAAGGATGAATCTACATTGACAAATCATAATCACCCAAAGTCCATAGTTTACCTTATGGTTCACTCTTGGTCTTGTACACACTGTGGGTTTGAAAAATGTATAATGATATATATCCATTATAATATCATATAGAGTGTTTTCACTGCCCTAAAATCTTCCCCACCCCTGGCAACCACTGATCTTTTTATTGCCTCCATAACTTTGCCTTTCCCAGAATGTAGTATAGTTGGAATCATATAGTATGTAGCCTTTTCAGGTGGGCTTCTTTCACTTAGTAATATGTATTTAAGATTTCCCCCATTTCTTTTCATGGGTTGATAACTCATTTATGTTTAGTGCCGGATAATATTCCATTGTTTAGATATACCACGGCTTATGTATCCATTCACCTACTGAAGGACATCTGGGTTGCTTTCAAGTTTTGTTAAGTATGAATAAAACTGCTATAAACATCTACGTACAGGTTTTTACGTAAATATTATATTTTCAACTACTTTGGGTAACTGCCAAAGAATGCTACTGCTGGACCATATGAGTATATTTAGTTTTGTAAGAAACCACCGAACTGTCTTCCAAAGTAACTGTACCATTTTACATTCCCATCAATGATGAACTAGAGTTCCTATTGTTCCACACCCTTGCCAGCATTTGGTTTTGTCAGTGTTCCAGATTTTGGCCCTTCTAATAGGTGTGTAGTGACATCTCATTGTTTTTTTCTTTTTTTTTTTTTAAGATTTTATTTATTTATTTATTTGTCAGAGAGAAATAGAGAGCGCACAAGCAGGGGGAGTGGCAGGCAGAGGGAGAAACAGACTCCCCACTGAGCAAAGAGTCCTATGTGGGACTCCATCCCAGGACCCTGGGATCATGACCTGAGCTGAAGGCAGATGCTTAACAGACTGAACCACCCAGGCATTCTGTGATATCTCATTGTTGTTTTAATTTACATTTCCCTGATTGGAGCATCTTTTCATATGCTTATTTGCCATCATCCTATCTTCTTTATGAGGTGACTTTTAATGTTTTTTTTAATTAAAAATTTAAAAAATTTTTTTAATTGGGTCATTTCTTTTCTATTGCTATCTAAAAAGCCATCACCATACCCAAGGCCATCTATGTTTTTTTCTATATTATCTTTTAGGAGTTTTATAGTTCTGTAATCTATTTAGATGTTGATCTATTTGTTTTGTTTCCTCTTTTGAAATTTCCTTTACCTGATTTATCTTTTTTCTAGAATTACGGTGATGAAAGTGTTTTTTTTTTTTTTTTGAAAGTTGTCTCCTGAGTCCAGAAGACATCTCTTTTTGATAGTTTACTGAAAACATGGATTGCATTTTGCCTCGTGATAAAGGTTCCCAGGGTCCTTGTGGTTGGCCACTTTAGGAAGTGGTCCTTTATCCCTTCTCCTTTTCTCCTGCCAGACAAGATCTTAAGTATAGAGGAAGGAGTAGTTTGGAAGCCCATTTACTGATTGTAGTGTACAGCTACCCAGAGCATTTTTTCCCAGGTATTGGTGGAAGATCATCGTAGTGAAGGAGGTGGAACAGGATGGCAAAGGGTTTTTGCAGCATATTATTTCCTTAAACTTTTTTTTTTTTTTTGTGAGCTACAATTGACCTGTAACATTATGTGTAAAACTTGTTGATTTGATACATTTGTATATTGTAATATGATTACCACCATAGTGTTAGCTAGCACCTCTATCATATCACATAATTATAATTTATTTTTTTGTGGTGAGAACATTATTCAGGAGAAAAAAGAAGTCCTGCCATTTGTGACAAATGGATGGACCTTGAGAAGAGGTAAGTCAGAAAAAGACAAAGACAAATACTGTATGATATCATTTATACATAGAATCTAAAAAAGCTGAGTTGTAAAACCAGCGTAGAATGATGGTTGCCAGGGACTAGGGGGTGAAGGAATTGGGAAGATGTTGTTTAAGGGTACAAACTTGCAACTAGTAGATAAATTCTGGAGATCTAATATACAACATATTGATGATAGTCAGAAATACTGTAGTATAAACTTCAAACTAAGAAATTAGATCTATGCCATTTGGAGTTAATTTTTGTGAGAGGTATTCAAGTATCATTTCTTCACATGGCCTTTTCAGAGTACCTTCTACCATGAAATGGATAGGACTTCATCCTCCTTAGAACCTACTGAACACTTGTTTTTTTCTTCTGTTATGGTTGGGGTGACCAAATAATTTATTGTTCAGACTGGGATGCTTTTCAGAGTGAAAGAGTATGCTACTAATAATTATATCAGGGGGTATCTGGGTGGCTCAGTTGGTTGAACATCTACCTTTGGCTTCATCATGATCCCAGAATCCCAGGATCGAGCCCCACATCAGGCTCCCTGCTCAGCAGAGAGTCTGCTTCTCCCTCTACCCCTTACCCCACTAATGCTTCTCTCTCTCTCTCTCTCTCTCTCAAATAAATAAAACCTTAAAAAATTACATCAGGACAACAGATACTGGAACTGTCCTTATGGACACATTAATGATAGTATATCTTATCTTACCCATATTCTAGTCATTTGTGAACTTAACCCACGGATTTTGAGAACTTCAAAGGATTTTCTGAACTCCTTAGCATCATCTTCTTATTTTCTGAAGTTCCCAAAATGACATTTTTGAAATTACGTAGAAGCCCTCTTATCTAAAGTGATTCTATCTACTTAGTTAATTGAAAAAAGTAAAGGAAAATATTAAGTGATCATGACACCTACTTATCTTACACATTTTATTTTTTTCTCAGAATATGTAATTATTTATTTGTTCACTTCCCTTTTGATCTAGGAGCTATGAAGTCCTTTTCTTTGAGGGTAAGTTTATTGACTAGTGCTCCACAAACTCTTTTTTCAGAAACGGCATTTATAAGGCATTAACTCCGATTTTCAGGACAGATTCTTTAAAGTAGAGTGAGATGATAAGGATACTTGCAAAATAATGAGTAATAATTTTTTCTTAAGTTTTTTCAAATTTGAAAAAACATATAGTAACATAAAATTTACCATCTTAGCCATTTTAAGTATATTGTTCAGTGTTATTAAATACATTCATAATATTGTGCAACCATCACCACCATTCATCTCTGTAACTCTTTTCTTTCTTTCCTTTTTTTTTTTTAAAGATTTTATTTATTTATTTGACACAGAGAGAGAAAGATCACAAGTAGGCAGAGAGGCAGGCAGAGAGAGAGGGGGAAGCAGGCTCCCTGCTGAGCAGAGAGCCCGACACGGGGCTTGATCCCAGGACCCTGAGATCATGACCTGAGCCGAAGGCAGAGGCTTTAACCCACTGAGCCACCCAGGCGCCCCTCTGTAACTCTTTTCATCTTGCAAAATGAAATATTATACTCATTAAACAATAACTGTATATACTTCCCTCCCCACATCCCCTGACAACCACCATTTTATTTTTTGACTATTGTAAGTACCTTGTGTAAGTGGAATCATACAGTGTTTGTCTTGTGACTGTCTTATTTCACTTAGCATAATATCCTCAAGGTTCATTTATGTTGTAGCATATGTCAGAATTTCTTTCCTTTTTAAGGCTGAATAATATTCCATTGTATGTATAGACCCCATTTTGCTTATCCATTTATCCATTGTTGGACATGTGGGTTGTTTCCACATTCTATCTATTGTGAATTTTGCTGCTGCTATGAACATGGGTGTATAAATATCTCTTTGAGACTTTGCTTTCAATTCTTTTGAATATATATCCAAAAATGGAATTGCTAGATCATATGGTAATTCTATTTATAATTTTTTGAGCCATACTGTTTTCCACAACAGCTGTTTTTACATTTACATTGACAGTGCACAAGGGTTCCAATTTCTTACATCCTCTCCAGTACTTGTTATTTATTTGTTTTTTGATAGTAGTCTTTCTAATGGGTGTGAAGTGGTAGCTCATTATAGTTTTGATTTTCATTTCCTTGATGATTAATGACATTGAACATGTTTTCATGTGCTTATTGGCACTTAAATCTGTTCTTTGGAAAAACATATATTGAAGTCCTTTGCTCATTTTTGAACTAAATTGTGTGGTTTTTTATTGTTGAGTTTTAGGAGCTCTCTGTATATTGTGAATATAACCCCTTATCAAATATATGATTTGTACATATTTTCTCCCATTCTGTGGATTATTGCTTTTTTACTGATGATATTGTTTTTTGATGCACGAAATTTAAAAATTTTCATGAAGTCCTATTTGTCTTTAGCCAATCTTTCCACATCTTTGAATGTAGTTTTTCAGAGAAACAAGTCTCTTTCATACTTCATTTATTTGCATAACATTTTATTAAACTACACAATCAAATTACAAGTAGAAACAAGTTTTGTGAGGCAGAAACAAGTTTTGTAAACAAACCCAGTTGACTCTGGTAAGCCTAGAGCACTATGAGGGAGAGCAGAAGCATATGAAAAAACTAGAGATTAGCCTACTAAAAACAATGGCTCAGTGAACCTCAGACATCAGTTAGTATGTTTTACAGAGGGTGTGGAGAAATTTTGTTAATCTGGTGTGCTAGTTAAGTGGAGATTTAATTGAGAACATTTATTGTATAAGATTCTGGTAGATATTTGTTGGGTTTAATTTAACTGAATTTAATGGAGTCTTTAAGAAGAAGCTTTTCTACTCTATATTTTTATTGGCAGTTTATCCACTGTGTCTGTGAAAGGAGAAATGCAGATAGGATGACCCCTTTTATTAAAATTAAATTTTCAACCCTTGTTCCTCTTGGCATGGCTTATCCTTCCTCAGCACTTATTTTTTTCTCCATAGTACTTTCCACCCTCTGATGTACTAAATATATTATTTATTTAGTTGTCTATTTTCTGTCATCTTATGCTAGAATCAAAGGTCAATAAGTACAGGAATTTTGGGCTCTCTTCTATTCCGTGATGTGTTCCTAAAGCCTAGAAACTGAGACATAGTAGGTGCTCAATAAATATTCATTGAATGAATAAATGCATGGTAGAATGGTTTTATAGAATGTTAAAGCTGCAAGGAACATTTGATATAATCTAGTTCAATCTCATTATATAGATAGAGCATAGCATAGAATTCTAGTATGGGATACATAGGTAGATCTGGGTTCAAATTAATCACTTGCTATGTGGTTTTAGGCAAATTACTTACCTTTCTGTGCCTCTGTTTACTGATATTTAAAATGGGGATAATAGCAGTGACCCATCTTATAGGGCAAATTGTGAGGATTCAATGATATGATGCATGCAAAACACTTAGTATAGTGTTTTGTGTCTAACACGGTTAATTTTGTCTCAGTCAAGGTTTAGCAATTGAGATCACTTCAAGGAGTGATAATAGAAGGAATTTAATGCAGAGAATTGGTAATAAAGGGGATGGATGAGCTGAGAAGCCAAACAGGGGATGGTAAGGTAATCTATTGACTAACAGTAACAGCAAGCTAGGACTTGAACGAATAGGAGGAGGTAGTATTACCAGAGCCCAGAGGCTTAATCATCTGAGGTAAGCTTGAAACTTAGTGAGCCTATCTGTCAGGAATTGAATCTATAGGGAAGATTCAGCTGCTATAGGAGATGCCATCCCAGGAGAAGGGTGGAGAGAAATACCCTGGTTATTCCCTTTTTAGTACGTTAGAGGCTTCCTCCAATATCTCCCATTGGCTGAACCTAGCTGGAAACCAGCTCATGTGGGAACCTGGAAAAGGCAACCTGCAGAAGTCACCCCCTTCCTTCCCTGGAAAGATACAGAGTAGAGCCCAGAAAGGATGAGGAATGGTATGCTGTTTAATCAAGAAGAACTATTACTTCTATTATTGGCCTCACTAACACAATGCAGAGCTAACCGGCTAGAGGCAGTCTGTTACATAAGGGAAAATGTGCTAAATGATGAATCAGAGCCAGATTCTGTCATATTCAACACCATTTACATTAGTCAAGATGTGACTGACTCACAAGGGATTGGCTGGGTATTTTAACCCTTTGAGGTCCAACAATACTGTGTTTCTGAGTTGGAATATCATGTGTTAGCTATGTGCGTAAGTTTTTCCCTACCCCTAAACTTAGGCCATTTCCCAATTTCACAACTAAATGTTACTTACAGTTCCATAAGTTCCAACCAAAATTAATGTAAACTGAAATGTTTAATTTTTTTGATGCTTAGTTTAAACAGCCCAATTATGGACTAAATTTAAATTAAAAACTCAGCATGAATCGGATGGCGTATGTCTCTGTGTGATGGCTTTTATATTAAATGGTTTACATGAATGCTGTTGTTTATCTTGGAAACAGGTTGTCATGCATATTAATGAGACCCAGGTGTTAACTTCATGCTGTTTTCTTTCCAATGAAGAAAATCTTTACATTAAGTTAAAATGTTTTTTACAAGTATTTGTTGTAATAATTATAAGACAATGTTTTATGCATCACAATGTTTACCAGGTTTATTTCCTAATTTCAGCCCACTTCTTAATTCCTCTCTTTTCTCACTGCACTTGTGCTTTCGTATCTAAGGGCTTCCAGCCAGACATGAAAGTAGCCTGAAGGTCCTGAGGAGCTCAAGAAGGACAAACCTTCCTCCAGCAGTACTTCAAATGGCAAGACTTCATGTTCATCTGTGTTCTGTCCAAGGTCATCTTATATTCATCCCTTGTGGTTTTCTCCTTCCCTACAAGGAAGGGAGATTGGCCAAGTGATTGCCCCATATCTTTTATAATTTTCTAATATTTCCTTAGAATACTTTCTTTGTACTCCTTTGATCATTTTTGTGACTTATCTGTAGCCCTCCAGATTTCTTTTTTTTTTTTTTTTCATTTACACATAATGTATTATTTGCCCCACGGTACATGTCTGTGGATCATCAGGCTTACACATTTCACAGCACTTACCATAGCACATACCCTCCCCAATGTCCATAACCCTGCCACCCTATCCCTACCCGCCCCTACCCCTCAGCCACCCTCAGTTTGTTTCGTGAGTTTAGGAGTC
>JAPYYM010004458.1:0-10088 GCA_028534135.1 Potos flavus
TTTTTTCACAAATGCTCACATTGGCTTTATTTTAATAGCCAAAAATTGGTAACAACCCAAACATCTGTTAACAGATAAACGGATAACCAGATAGTGTTATTTCCTTATAGTAGGGTGCTATTCAGCAATAAAATAATGGACCATTTATACACACAACATGGATGAATGTCAAATAATGAAAGAGTGTTCTTGTTGTGATGAGCACCAGGTCATGTATGGAAGTGTTGAATCACTGTATTGTACATCTGAAATTAATATTACACTGTAGGTTAACTGGAATTTAAATAAAAACTTTTTTAAAATAAAAAAATAAAAACTTTTAAAAATTATGCTGAGAGTAAGAAAAGCATGTGCTGTATTATCTGTATTATGCTATTTACATGAAGTCCTAGAAAATGCAAACTAATCTATAGTGATAGAAAGTAGATTAGGGTTTGCCTGGGAATGAGATGCAGGACATGGGAGTCAGAATGGGGGGAGGGAAGGATAAGGCGAAGGAGGAAACTTGGGGGTAATGGTTATGTTCATGAACTTGGCTGTAGGGAGAATTTCATGAGTGTATACATATGTCAGAACTTGTCAAGCTATAAGGTTTCAGTATGTTGTCTGTCAATTAGACCTCAATAGAGCCAAATGAAAAAAAATAATGGGAACCATTCACTAGGCATCTACCTTGTGGGAAGAGCATTATATAAATAACCATTAATCTTCACTCAAAGTAGGGGTTTGTCAGCCCATTTTACATATAAGGAAATAGTCAGAAAGGCCAGGTAGTTGTGCAACTATGGTCAAGCAAGGCTCAAACCCAGTTCGAATGTCCTCAAAGCTGGGGTACTTTCCTCTGCATTGTGAGGTCTTCCAACAATGGCGAACTTCCATTGAGAAGCCAGAAATGATACCCCGTGGCTCCACAAGACCTCTAGGATGTGAACAGAGGAGGGGGAAGGGCTGGCATCATTGAGATGCCAGGGGATCTGTGGCCTCATTGAGAGGACACCCTCTCCCTGCTGGGTTGCCATGGCCACAAATTCCTCCAACGTCCAAACCCAGCCCATCACAGGTTTTGGGCCAGACAGGCCAAGGCAGGAAGAGGGCTAGACCTGCCCCTGGAAACATCCTTCCCTGTGCAACTTGAGTAACTTGGTGGGAAGGACCCTGGCCAAAGACCCAGGAGAAGAGACTCCAGTTCCTGTCCTAGACGAGGCCCTTCCCCTTTCTAGGTCTCCATTTCCTCAGATGGAAGACGTGAAGGCCGACTGACCAGCCTTCCAAGGACTGCTTTCAGCCCTGATTCACATTCCGAGAGCCGCACTGAAGTGAGCTTTTCCTCCTCCTGAAGTTGATGGGTGCCAGAGAAGGAAAAGGATTCTTGATTATCTGCAAAACCATCCATGCTGCTTCCCCTTCAACCACAGCTCCACAAGGACACCTGCCCCACTTAGTGCCAACCCAAATCTCTCCCTCTGCCACTCCGCCTCCTCCCCCCAGCCCTACCCCCTCTGCAACAACCTTCCAAAGACCCTGACCCACCATTTGCTGCTTTGCTCCCTTGTTAGCAGGGTGAGCCCTGAAAATTCTGTTTTTAGGAGGTCTGGGAGCCCCTGGACACAAAATTTCTCCCATTAGAATTCTTGGAGGTGATGTAGGACTATGGGCTAACATATGTCATATATAGTCGCAATGTAGGAGTGCTCCTCCCCTTGTCCCTTGTCATACCTGTCTGCTCAAGGCCGAGCCAGGCTCTCTTGGCCAAACAGGCCAGGATACGTGGCTGGGTACACATTATCTATGCAGCTGAATTAGATCCCTCTTGCCAGAGGAATAATCACTCACCCAAACATGGAGGAGAACCAAACAGATCCACCTCAGGATGTTCCCTTGGCAAGAGCACCAGGAGTCCAGAGGCTGAGAAGGCCTCTGCTTCCAGATGACTCAGAGACCTGGGGCCAGCAGCACCCCAGCTCACCCCCCGGGGTGTCACACGAGTGAGGGGACTATGCTAAAGAACTCTATGGAGGCTCCCAGCTCTGACGCTCTCTTACTGTAGACTGAAGAGCCCTCGGTGTCTGAGAGGAAGTGTGGCCTTCTGTGAAGCTCCAAGCACTCCCCCCACAGCTGTTCACAGAGCGGCAGAGGTGGAATGAGGTACCCCGAGGGAAGGGACCCTGCTCGTCGGAACTGCATTTGGGAACCCCCGCCCACGTAGGCGCCGACTTGCTGTGAAGAGCACCCACTAATTCTGAGCAGCTGTGGAGTCCCAGCCCGGCTCAGCTTACGTCTCTGTTGCTTGTGGGCCCTGCAGTCTCGGTCAAGTCTCTTCACCTCTGCGAGAGACTCCATTTCCACATCCGCCTCAGGAGAACAGAAAAACCTACGCTGTTATGTCATTGCAGAGTTCAATGAGATCCTAAACAGCACAAAGCACAGTGCCTAGAGCCATGACTAAGCCTTCCCTAGCCTTCCTCATACACACACCTAAAAGCCCTCAGAATTAGATCTGCGCAGCTGGTTTCACTGACCTGGAAAATCAAATCCCTGATGAGGGAGGGGTCTTTTTTTTTTTAAAGATTTTATTTATTTATTTGACAGCGAGAAAGAGATCACAAGTAGGCAGAGAGGCAGGCAGAGGGAGAGGGAGAAGCAGGCTCCCTGCTGAGCAGAAAGCCCGATGCGGGGCTCGATCCCAGGACCCTGAGATCATGACCTGAGCTGAAGGCAGAGGCTTAACCCACTGAGCCACCCAGGCGCCCCATTCCAAGCACACCAGGGGGCCGCTGCATGAAGCCAGCTGGGGCTGGGGCAGCAGCTATGAGGGCGGGGTCTGAGAAGGGTGGAGGCAGGGCTGGCCCCGGGTGACTGTCCACCCTGTCCCCTTGCCGGTCATATACAAGGGCTCAGTGATCGGGAGGCTTCCTGAGCAGTGCCCCATTCCACCAGCCTCATTCTCTGCCTCCCAGGAGCTCCTGCCTTCCCCCTCAGCCACCAACAGTCACCAGCTGTGTGACCTGGCTTCTTAAAATGAGGGTGTGGGACCAAATGGCCCCTCTAGTCCTTTCCACCTTTATAATTTTTCTCAAGTATAATTCTACAAGATGAACTGGTATTTAACTGATGCCCCTACCTTCTCCCCATCCCCTCCTCCAGGATACATGAAGTGGGGGGGGGGGGCGGACAGGGAGCCCATAGGTTCTGAAAGTAGAGGGAGAAGGGCAGAGGCTGGGGCTTCATTATGCTAATTTAATTAGCTCTAATCTGCCCACAGCAGGGCCTTGAAGAAAGAGGCTTTTGTTTAAATTTCACATTTGGCAGGAAGTGCTTCTTCTCCTCCTTCCCCCTCTACCCCCCCCCCCCACCGCCCGTGGAGTTTAAGAGTCAAAAGCTCTAATTTCAGTCCTGGCTCTCACATCCAGTAGCGCTGGAGCTTCTTTTTCACACTTCTTTGACCAACTCCTTGATTTTTCCAGGAAGGAAATATGCCCCAGATGTCTGTCAGTAAAAGGAGAGTTTGTATCTGCCCTTATAAAAGGGCGTCAGTAATTCACAGATTTCCCAAGAAGCGAGCGCCAAGGCGGGGAAAGGCCAGCCGACTTCTCTCTACTGATAAACCAAAGGTTTACCAAGCAACTAAACCCCCTCCCATGGGCAGGGAGCCTCGCAACTGTCTTAGGGGATAAGAACAGAAATCTCCCTCTTGTTCATCCATTCAACCAATGCTTACTGAGCACCTACTCTTCATAGGAGAGGAGGGAGAGGGGTGTAAGGGGGTTGGGTGGGCGACTTGCTTCATGCCTCCCAGCCTGTTGGTGATACGGCAGGCTGGAAATTGTGACTCTCCAAAACCAAAAGGCCCTGGTTTCTAGCACTGGCAAATTTCCATGCTGTAAACTTCCCCACCATGGCCAATTTCCGGCTGTCAACAATGTTTAACGAGCAGTTTGCAAAATTCCTGAATATTTAAAAACCGGCTCTCTGAGAGCCTCCGGACTAGAAGCCAATTCTCCTGGCTCCTACTTGAGTGTTCTTTCTGCCTCACCTCTCTACCTCCTGGCAGGAGGAGTCAACGGTGCTATGGGGGCTGAAAGAGGAACCTTCATGAAACCTACCTGAAGGATTGTTAACAGGGGTTGGATTTCAGGCACGTGTCATTTTCTTCCGCATCTGTATTTTCCCAAATATCTCGTGAGCGCATATTACCTTTGCAATCAGAACATACCCAGGTAATGAGTCATTTTTTAGTGAGCTGAGTGGAATGCTTTGCAATCACCTCCCCACATCATTTCTGTCATTCTGTCTCCCTTGGGCATGAGAGAGAGAGACTTTCCTAAGCACCCCAACTTCCCTGGCAGAACAGAGCAGGTACACCCAAGTTCAGCCATTCAGCTGAATCTGGTGCAGAAGGAGGACAAATTCATACCCCTTTGGAGTTCTAATTTCACCAGCAATCGAGAAAATACAACTCCCTGTTAAGAGTCCATGAGCCGTGCCCTGAAAAATCAAAGCCTCTTCGGCCATCAGATGACCTTGCCCCCCATTGGGCGGAGGTAGAAGCAACCGCTCCTTCTTCCTCGAGCCTTAGAGAAAGAGATTCCCTGGAAAAGGAGGCCTTCTGCCCTCTTTGCCCCCAAGCTGGGATTCGGGTGGTCTTACCTCAGTGCTGGGACAGAGGCCTGGCCTGGCACCGGGGCTTGGGCCCGCTCAAGGAGGCCAGTTCATTTCAGCTGGGCCCCAGGATTTCACTGCTTCTCTCTGGGCTGCTGCTGCAAAGCTCTATACGGCTGGCTCTACCTTGTCTGCAGAGAGAAAACAAAAAAACAAAAACCACAGGCACATAAAGAAAAATTGCAGACCGAGCCACCAGAAGCACGAA
This sequence comes from Potos flavus, assembly GCA_028534135.1. Taxonomy (NCBI): domain Eukaryota; kingdom Metazoa; phylum Chordata; class Mammalia; order Carnivora; family Procyonidae; genus Potos; species Potos flavus. The sequence goes on from JAPYYM010004458.1 coordinate 4,868, forward strand.
TGTTAATGCATGCAGAGGGGTTAGCACCCTTCCTCCTCCCACGCCCCGCCCTGGTCACTCCTGACACCTGGGAGCCCTTTCCCAGAGGACAGCCCCCCCTGAAAGAGCCCGACGCTTTCCCAAGGCTCAAGCCGCCCATCTGTTCGCCCAGATCTACCCGTTCTGGGGCCGAGCAATTTCCCTGAGCTGTAGGTGAAGCAAAGCAAACTCTACCACGGTCCCTTAATCCTCTGCTACTTACTGTTCTTACTAAGAAAAGCAAGAAAAAGAAAACTACAGTTCTGGCCCCAAGTTTCGTGTTTAGATAAGGCTTATGGATAGCTGATTTCAATCAACAAATACATCACCCTTGCCCCGTCTCCCTTGACCGACAGCGTAGCGTGTGTAATGTTACAAATGTGAATTCGAGTCCTGATTTACTTTGAGAGCATTTTTAATGGAAACTGAGTTTTCACCCCCTATATTGTTACAGCTGTCTGGGTGGATGGCATTTGTTTTTAAAGGGACTGTTAGTCTTCTGAGTGTCAAAGAAATTTATGTCTGATCTAGAAATGTTAGAAACCAGAGTTAAGTCAACAAAAGGAAAAAAATTACCTATTCTTCTCTCTCCAGGATAACTACAGATAACACACCCTTCCTGGTTTTATTTGGTGATGTGGAGGTTTTACCAAAATGCACTAAAGCGAGGCAAGGCTTAGCACCACGTCGTCAGTGGCCTTTCGCAGGGGTCACGGAACCTGCCCCTCGGTGGCCGGACCAGAACCGTCACCCCACCCCCGGGCCATCGCCAATGTTTTTTTGGTAATTACAAACAGTCCTTAAAACTAAATCACTGGGGAAATCCATGGTTATTTCCTTAAGACCCAGTCAAAGAGTTTCCAAATGTCTCAGTCTTGGCCTGCTGCCTCCAGGGTTTGTGTGCCCTATAAAGCGCTCCTGGCAATGGCGAGAGGTGCCCGGGCCTGGCCTCCGCTTCCTCCCCTCAGCCTGGCCCCTCCTTCCCCCGCACTCGGTGCAGCACATTCAGCACACTTGTCATGTTCACGTTCAGCTCAGCCCAAGTGTAAGCCCTGATGGTTAAACAAGCTCCCCCTAATCAAGCTTGGGGAGGGGATGCGCGAGAAGGAACTGGAAGGGGGAAAGGTGAAAAAGCCCTGCGGAACAGAGAGGAGCGGTAACACACCAGTGTGGTACCCAGGAGGAAGAGAGCCTGAGATGTCATGAGAAACAACAGGCCACGAGAGTGCAGACACTGAGAGGAAGTACCACCGGATAAAAGCAAAGACGAAGTGAGCTACCGAGGGTGTGGAAATGTCAAGGTCTTGCAAAGATTCGGGGCGAGCAGAAATGTCAAGGTCTTGCAAAGATGCGGGGCGAGCAGAGCCAACCAACAGGGGATGTGAGAAAATAAAAAGTCACTTGAAGCTTTTGGGCGCTTTGCTGCTGTCTACAGTGAATGCGGACGAAACACCAGGAGCCACAGTCACGGCGCAGGGACTGGGGCAGGCTGGGAAGAGATCTCTAGGGGAAATGCTGCTGGGCTGGTGACCACCTGGGAGCCTGCCCGTAACCGGCCTTCCCCAGGGAACAGGAGCAAGGCGCTCCCAGAGCTGGGGGACTAGGGGGCTGCTGATTCACCTGCCCCCTTAATAGGACGGAGCCCCCCTCTCTCCATCTCTCTCTAGCTAGCCTTCCTTATCCCTCCTTGGCTCCAAGCCAAACCTCCAGTGAGACATGGACAGTTCACCACATAATCTGTCTAAACAGACTTCATGGATTTCTGTGGCCCCGTGACCCAGGCAAAGACCCTGGGAAGCCAAGGCTCATGCCCCTTCCCCGTTGACCAGCACCCCCTCCACTCCACCCCACGCACCCTACACTCCAGCTGCAGCAATCTGCTGACCACTGAGGGAATGCAAGGTTCCATTCGAGCTTCTTAAATCCTTTGGCAGATGGCTTGCAGAGCCCCCATATTACTCAAATAGGCAAGTCATTCTACCTGTCTCCCTGCTACCCGACCCATACTCACACGTGGGTCTCCCCTGATGGACCAAGGGTGGAACTTGGACTTAAAAGCAACTCACCTAAATAAGGGAGCTGGACCAATCAGATACTTTCAAAATTGCAACTATGAAAAAAGACCACAGTGAGCTAGTGGTGGGCCCTCGAGCTTCGAGGGAGAGTGGTAGGGGTGCTAGAAGAAATGAATGTCATGCACGAGATCAGGGGAGGGGGCCACGGGGCCCTGCAGAAGGAGAGGAAGCTGGCGCTCAAAGAGAACAGGGCAGAGGCCCAGGGAGAGGCAGACAGGAAACTGTGCAGTCCCAGAGAGAGCAGATGCTTGGTGATGTTCTAGAAACTGCAAAGCTCGTCTGTACTTCCTCCTTTTTCTTCCTATAAGCATCCCCTGAATCCCTTCCAGAAACCCTGAAGAGCTAGGCTTCGAGCGGCTCTGGGGTCCCAGTGGGCTCCAGCTCACTGAAGTCTGCCGGGGCCGGGACTGAGAGCAGAGGAGCTCTCCCACCATCGCCCAGTGCACGGCTGTGGGGCTGGGCTTTGGCCATCCATTGTGGCTGCTTGAAAGTTTTTCTTTTTTTTTTTAACTTCCTTCCCAAATTTATGGCTGGATTTTTGACAGATGAGCCAACTTGATGGGACAGTCTCAGATTGCAAGTACAACTTGTGCTTTGCAGAAACATGAGAAATAAACAATAACAGAACAGTAATAACAGGCGGTAGATTTTTCTATTATACGGTTTTGCTACTAAGTGGCTTACACTTACTCCTGTCACCCCACGGGTGTGATCCATTCGGCTGGCCACAGAGGCCCCTTGCGTTTCCTTGCCCCTGAGCCACCTGTATACTCATGTGCTTCCTTGCAGTGTTCACACAGCACCCAGTAAACTGATGGGCCCCTGTAATCTGGGTGTCTTCTGCTCCCTGACCTCCCTCCAATTCCACCAGGGTCACCGGCCTGACATCTAGCTTTGGCTTTACCACTTGTGTCCCTCGGCCTAGCCAGCCGCAGTGCTACTCCATGCCTTCCGCATGCGCGGGGCCTGTTGTCTGCCCCATGACTCCTGCCCTATTCCCTCACCTGACTGCCCCGGGCAGCTCCTAGCTAAGGCCCTCTGTCAGCCCCCGAAGCATCAGAAGAACATTCTAAGGAAGAAAGCAGATAAATGAGAGGCTGCCTTTGCCCCATTAACTCCCTCACACTTCACGTGGGTGTTTCCTTCAGATACACAAGGTGTGGGCGCTGATCACAGACCAGAGCCAGGATTGAGAGAGCCCACCAAGAACCAAAGAACCCAAAGAAGTTCATAAAATGAGCCAAGCACATACACCAGGAGAATTTCATGGCCCAGCATCCCCCAAACAAGGGCCATTATTTATGGACTTGGCTTTGCGTCAGAGAATGGGTCAGCCTATCCCAAGGGTAGGGCTGGGGCCCCAGGTCCCTGGCTTAAATGAACCATCGCCGTAAGGCACACAGGAGCCTTGGCGTAAAAGAGAACCCTGAGAACCCTGATTCCATTATTCCACATTATCTGGAATGTGAGCAACTGCTCTGATTGTTTGGATATGGAAGCTAAATTGGCTAAGAGCTTTTATCGATCCTTGAACAGAAAACTTTCCAGGGTCTGGGTCTCTACAAATTTGCTGAGCTCTATAGTCAGATAAGAAGACACTGCACAAAATACAGTAAGAATTTCTGCTAAAATCAGAAGACTTCCTGGATTATTTCTGCCTTCCCCTTCCTTGCGAGCTCTTGTTTCTTCTGGAAGGTTCATCTGTAGGGCCCAGACCCAATATTATAGGGCTTCTGTACCAGACCAAGGGCTAACCACAATATTCCTTTACTTTTTTTTTTAAATTTAAATGTTTTTGGCAACTTCTGTGTGCCAGGCACTTAATATACTAAATTATTCATTTATTCCTCACACAATCCTATGAGGCAAGGAGTGTTTTCTCCATTTTCAGATGAGGAAAAGGCCTTAAGTAACTAGTCAGGGCCCAAAGCTGGGAAGTGACGAGGCCAGAATTCTACACGCCGGCTTGCCTCCCCGAGGCCTTCTTCCCCCGGTGTTAGGACAGAGCTCCCCCAAGCTCTCTCGACAAAAACTGAAATTAAAAAGGAGTTCAACACTGAATACACGGGCTCTGACAAGACAAGAAATGGTGTAAAGAATGTATTTCCAGAGAACAAGAAAAAGGAAAGCTCTTCTGCTACCTCCGTATGTAAAACACCCAAAGAAGGGAGCTCCTGTTCATTTCTTTGACTGTGTTGCTAACAAGTTGTCGGCAGCAAACAATCCTTCGGTTTCGACTCTGCCTATTTGAGCTGCCAATCTGGATATACACGGAGACACATAAGCCCTTTCCATAGTCAGAGCCATACGCATACATGATTCCAGGCCCTGCCCCGGTCCTGCAGACCCCTAACCTCGGCCGCCCAAATGCAACCACTTTTAGCTCTTCGATCTAATTCTAGAAGGACCCCTGTGTATCTAAATAGCAGAGTTATATGGCTTTTTTTTGTTGTTCAATGTTAGATATCATTCGTTACTTCCTACTATGGAAAATGAGAATTTAGCTTGCTTTTACCCCCATCCCACGTACCTCTTCTACGTCTCCTAATATAGTTAAACCGTTTTCTTTTTATTAAGTCAACACCAGATGTTACACTATTATGACCAGACAAATGATTATTCACAGGCAAGCTCTGTGGTGTGCTATGGTTCGTTCCTTTCGTGTATATTCCTTCATTGTCATTTCTGGAGTCCATTCGTGTCTCTTTTATTTATTTGCTTCCTCTTCTATGTACCTATCACTAATTTAGCCCTCAACTTTCCAACTTTTTTTTTTTTCCTTGAAGCTCTCCCTTCTGACATCTTCTGTCCTCCTACTCCAACCTGAGCAGCTTGCTCTCCAGACTTCAAGGAAGATTCCTATTCTTCTTAATTTATCCCCCCAATTTTGAAGGAACATATCTAGAGTCGCTTCCTCAGAAAGGGTGTATGGGAGGTAAAATAATTGAAGTTTCTTATATCTGAAAATGCCACCATTCTTCCCTCACATTTGATTAATAATTTTTCTGAATATAAATTCTCAGTTGGAAATAAATCCCTCTCAGAACTTTAAAGGTATGGCTCCATTGCCTTCTAGCTTCCTGTGCTGCCATAGAATCAGATTTCTATTCTTCTGTGCAATCAGTTTA
>JAPYYM010004459.1:0-10088 GCA_028534135.1 Potos flavus
TTTTTTTTTTTTTTTTTTTTTTTGAGTCAGCTTTTTCCTTCTTCTTTCCAGATTCTGCAAGCTACCACATTCTTCGAAAACGCGTCTTTTCTGATTTGGTGTAACCAAAACTCTGTGTCTCTTTTCTGTGGTCAGAGAGCCCTGTCATGGTAATTAACATCGAACAAGATGCTGAGTGAGTAGATTTGCTTTTATTCCCTCATTTTGTCCCTACGATGACTCTGTGAGGAAGCCAGTGGTCTGGTTGCTTTTGAAACAAGGGGAACAAGATATATATATATACACACACACATATATATGTATATATGTATTTTTTTAACATATTAAGAATGTTTAATGTCACAGAACTAGTTTAACTGGTTGGCACTGAGATCAGGAATAAAACAAAGGAGGCTTGATTTTCAGTTCATTGTTAGCTCCCTCCTACCATGCCATTCTCCTCCAGCACAGTTTTGTAAAGCCTAATTCACCAATGGCACTGGTAGTTTGGAAACTACATTTGGTTGTCTGGACACTGTTTCACAGACTGACGGACAGGTCAGCGGACTCTCTGAGCCTTGATCCAACCAGGGTAGCTCATCTTTCTCTCTTTTATGAATGGAGGTTTTTCATGTATTTTATTTGGAAAAATATGTTCCCTAAGTGAAATATCCTCCAAATAGAAATACAAAATTAAAATATTTTAACTAAGCAAAAAATGAAATGTTCCATGATAGTGGTTCTTCACTAAATAAATTCTTCACATGGGTAGAAGTAGATTCTAGAATGCAGATCAAGAATGAATGAAGAAAAAGAAAAGATAAACATATAGATAATTAGATGAATATTGGTTAAATAAAACAACAGTGATAAAGTCCATAGGGCTACAGAATTTAAGTAGAATTATAATACGTTATAACAAAAATGCAAAAAGTGAAAAGGAAAAATTGACTTGAAGCCTTCTATAATCCTTGCGTTGTTGGATGGCGGCCAAAGAATCATTTTATTTTTGAATATAATGAATGAAAATACATTTGAAATCTATAAGATAACTACTACAGAAATAGTTTAAAAATGTGTAATTAATAAGCTAATCGAAAAAGCAATGGATGATAAAAATAACCTTCCCCCCAAAAAAACATTTAAATAACAGAACATAGAAAAGGTAGATTGAATATACAACAGCCAGTAAAATGATACACTAATTGCATTAAAAAGCATGAGGTCATATTGCTCCTCTTTGGAACTCACACAGCCACACTTACTGAGGCTGCCTGGTGAGCACAGGTATGACTGTAGGCAGTGGGGTCAGAGTCTGGGACAAAACAGAAACCGCTTGCCTGCAGAGACCTCACATTACAGTTGGGGAGAAAGACATGAAAACATAGGACAATGATAACTAGTTAAGTAGAAAAACAAACAACGTAGGGAGCTAGAGAAGGACAGGGAACAATCTCAACGGAAATCTCCTTAGGTCATAATATGATTCCATTGTTGGAAAAACTGTCTATTTGGTAAGAAGTGTTTCTCCTCTGGACGTTATGTGATAAACAGGGTCTTTCCTCATTGAAATAGTGATAATAAGCTATCACCATTGGTGAAACTACTGACCAAATATTTCTCTCTCTCTATTTGATGGAGACCAACAAAGATATTTTTGCCTCCTTGGAAGATCTTGCCTGATTGCCTTTCAGTCAATAAATTAAGACGGTCATTCAGCATTGGCTTCTTTGTTCTCTTTCTCTCTCTTTTTTTTTTTTTTTTTTGAGAGAAGTTAAACTATGTCATTAAGTAAAATGGCCTACCTTGATTCCCCACCACCCATACAATGAGATAGCACACCAGTGGTTAAAGTTACATTTTGCAGAAAATGGGATTTTACAGATGTAATTACAGCCACTAATCAATTGACTTTGAGTCAAACAGGAGATTAACAAAGATAGTAAATGCAAATTGCTACCTTTGCGCTGGTTTGTGATACATTGAGAGAAAACTAATACAGTTAGGTTAGTGTGCATTTCTTATAAAAGCACCGATTAAAAATGCAAGTGCACAAATAGTTTAAATATCCCATAATTCAGGAAGACCACTTGAGGGCCCAGTAAGAAGGTGGCATCTACATGCCGAGGAAAGATGTCTTAGCAGAAACTACCCCTACTCACTCTTTGATCTCAGACTTCCAGGCTCTAGAACTGAGAGAATAAACTTGAATCTGTTTCTTATGTGCTATGACCTCGGCTTGTGATGTGGTGAGGAATTTATCTCTCTGACTCAATGTCAGTATCTGTGGAACAAGGACGTCAGGCTGCCATCTTAATGTCTCCCACCCCCTAAATTTTTTGATTTCTGGGTGCTTTACGCCTATCAGAAAACTTTCAGTCTCCTTCTGTACAGTGACATTCATGACAGCCGCCCTTGTCCTGAAGGCGTCTCCTCATTGTCCAGATTTTATTGGCTCACGTTGAGACAAGACCCCAATTCTTTGGATGTCTAATGTATATCCTCATTGTACCCTCACTGTCTCCATGATTCATTCAGTTCATTTTATTTTGAGAGGTACATTAATTTAGGGAATCTGCATAGAAAGGCGAAATTAACGTTTTCTGAATATTCTACTTTGCCTTTGGCCACGCTTGCATAAGCGCCCTCTTGTGCTATTTACTTTGATACTTTGTCATCTGGCCCATAGCTTGCATGGTCACGAAATTAGCAATGGAATAAAACAATAGGCAAATGGAAGGACAGTTATCCCACCAAAATTTTTTTTCACTATACAGCTAACTTCCTCACCCTGCCTACAAATTGCAAGACCTTAGATTCATCGCTGCAAATTTGGACTGAAGAGTCTGAAGTACCAGCTGAGAAGGAATAAATCAGCAACTCTAGAGGCGAGGGGTATATCCACTCCCGGAGAAGTGAGAGCCGTCTGTGACAAGCAGTTGTACCACGTCGTGGGAACTGAATCAATATTTGTGATTGACGCGTTAAAATTATTCTGTTTAAAAGTTTGTTTTTTTTTCAACTTGGGAATATACTTGTAAGTTATCTACAAAGATAGGGTCTAAATTATTTGCATTATCCTTAAATATTTTTAATATATACCTATGTAAGCCCATTAGAATACTTTTCTCGGGATCAAAGGTAAATCAGGAAGGTGACACAGGGTCCCAAGCTGACACTCATTACGGTTCTGTGAGCAGTAAGGAAAGAAGAGGATAATTGAAGAATCGAAGGTTTGAACAAAGGTGTCGAGCACAGCAGAACATGAGAAAGCCACACACTCGCGAGCCACACTTGTGCACGCACACACACACACACACACACACACACACACACGCACAGTGGTTATCAGTAGGGAATTAGCTAAGTAAGGTATGAAGCATTCACTTTGTAGAAGAATACAGTCTTTGAAAAAGATGGTTCCTATGTATTAATATAGAACACTGTATATTCAAAAGAATAAAACCAACTTTTTCTGTGATTCCCTTCGGATGAAAGGATTAGGAGTAAATTTTATTCTCTTTGCTGAACTGCACTTTTAACCTTTATTAGATGAGCATTTCGTGTACATTTAATTTAAAAAAAATGCTCAACCAAGTCAAGGCTACACTACTTCTGGATTTATCACTAAGCGTCACGCATGTTGTAACCGGCTGTACGGTGGTGTATGTGCGTGTGGTGTGCGTGTGCGTCTGTGTCCGAGCCCTCGGCATCTTCCCTGTGGCCCTGGCTGGCCCCATGGCTGAGGTCCGCAGGGTGGGACTTTGGCGAAGCAGTTATGGAAACAGGCAGATCTACTCAGTGCTCCAGACCTCACCGAGTCAGACGTGGTGACAAAGTTGCACCTTCAGAATCCCTGGTCTGCTTTTGGCACAGTTACTTAGTTTTGATGTCTGCTCTCCTGAATGCTTACATGATAATCCACGACTCTCTCCTTACCTTTCCCTCCCCTCCAAGAAAATCCAATTAACTTTCTTCCTGAACTGATGATAATCTTGTCTGTTTCCTGCAACTTCCCCTTCTTACCTGAAATGCTACGATTTCTTTTCTTCACTTTTTCCAAACGTGGGTGAAATTTACCTCGACTTCGTGAAGCATGTATCAGATTTTGCTTTCTGCTCATTTACTTAACAAATTTTTATTTGGTGCCAACTCTGCGCCAAGCAGCGTGTAAGCCAGGAGGTTTGGTCTCTATTCTGATAAATGGAGGAGGCAGATATTTAATAACGTGTAGCTACTATCTCACTTGAGATAAGCTCTCTGAAGAAAACATGCAGTGTGCTCTGAGAGACCATTAGGGCGTGAAGTTTGTCCCCCCCCAAATTCATATGTTGAAGTCTTAACCCTCAGTACCTCAAGAAATGACCGTATTGGGAGACAGGGTCTTTAAAGAGATTTAATTAAGGTTAAATGAAGTTGTTAGGATAGACCCAAACCCAATATGACTGGTGTCCTTATCAAAAGAGATTAAGAGACAGACCTCCACTAAGGGAAGGTCACGTGAGGTCACAGTAAGAAGGTGGCATCGACATGCCGGGGAGGGAGGTCGCAGCAGAAACCAACCCTGTGGACTCTTTGACCTTAGACTTCTCGGCTCCAGAACTGAGGGATAAATGTCTGTGGCTTAAGCCCTACAGCCTGGGTGGTTTACTACGGCAGCCCTGGCAGACTAATCACCGGTATCCTGGAACCCTGATTATAAAGGAACACACATCCCAGATGAACTTGAACTATGCTCGTCTATACCCACCGTCTCACCGTAATTGCTAGTAACGCTCCCCTTTACTTCGACAGGTGTCATGGCATGGGTGGTGAATTCCCCCGACACCTGCGTCACCGAAACCACTAGCCAGAGAATGCTGCCCTGAGAAAGAGACACCGAGTGGTCAGTCGAAGCCACGTGGGAGAACCGGACCAACCACAGGGGAGGCAGGGAGGCATGGAGTGGAGAATGCTCCAGAAAATGGAAACCACTCTACGCCACGGTCCCAGACCTGCCCTGCCGTTTGACCCTTTTGCTTTCACAGTCATCAAGGGAATCGTAATTCAGAGAAGAGGAACCACCAAACAGGAACAAAGTACAACTTTATTACAAACCCATAAAAAGAACTCTCTAGTATGTTTGGGCAAGGGGAAGCAAGGGCTATCTCTTAAACCCAAAAACACTGTTAGATTTTGTGATTCCGTTCAACCTGAAGGGAAAAGAAAACCAAAGAAGAGGAAAGGAAAGATGGCCTTTGGTGGGAATGGGTCCCCTAACTTACTAGTTGTTAATAATGTCATATTGCCTTCCATCTGCCCTCAGTTTCCCTTTTACGCACGCAGTCTGTTCTACCTGGTATTAATATAATGAACTTCTGATTACATTTCCTGTTGATCAACTTGTTTACTCAGTAAGTTTTCAATCAAAATGAAACCAACTATTTAGAGTCTTAGAGATAAAGTGTACTTTAATGATTTTTCTTTTATCTCAAAGTATTATAAGGCACTTTCAAATATTATAGCATCAAACATTCTATGAATTTTCATTTGGACAGTGATAGTAAAGATAGTGACTACTTCATGCAGCTACTTGATGTCTATAGATTTAAAACTGTCCTTCCAAAATATCCTCTATTCTGACCTGACAGTGTCTGACTATTCACACGCTGGTCCCAGAGGAAGTTTTAACTTGCATATTAATATGCGGTTAGATCTGCACATGTGAAACACCATTTTTGCACATGTTCTAATTCCAGAGAGGTTGAAGGAATCATTCTTCCCTGGGAAACCAAAATCTCCCATTATCTTAAACAAGGAACGACTGAGCCAAACTAAATGGATGTTTAATTTTCTTAACTTCTTAAGGAAGGTTTCTCACAGCCCAGAAAAGACAGGGAAGATGCCGTTCATGCGCAGGGAAGGTACAGCAAGAATGAGTTTAACAAATTACCAAAATAACATTCTGTTATGCGTATAAAATACATAGCAAATGATGATACCGTCGGAGGAAATTTATCAACAGTCTGAGTTGGAGCAAATGCTTCACATCTTGTTATCTCAAGAAAACAGAAGTAAACCTTTCTGAAATTAACTTCCCTTTACACGAATTGAATGGTATGTTTATTCACGAATGAATAAGACTTGTCTATTTTTTTTCCTCTCCATATTAGTGGGGTCTCCTCACTTGGCACCACATTCCTGTCAATCAAAGGCGTCTTTAGTTCCAGCCCAGACTGGAGCAGGGACTGCAGCTGCCTACTTTGTGCTTCGAAATTATCGGTGTGCTGCCAGCTCCTGAAAGAAACAGTCTTGGTCCTTGGCATATTCCAAAGACGGCAATTGTTCAAAGGAAAATTCTAATGCAAAGCATTTAGGGTAATGTTATGTAAATAAGCAATGAGACTGACTAGCTTTGGCTTTTATTATTTTTTTTTTCCTTCCTTCCCTTAGCTTTGTGATTTTTGCTTTGAAAGTTTTTACTTCTCGGAGTTCCATACAACCTCATTATTTCTTCTTGGCATTTTCTTTAAGAGACACAACAGCTGCGTAATATTGATAAACTCTAAGAAGGCCAGAATCTACAACTATTGCTGTAGCTTCTATCTAAATGGACCATATATAGAAACTCTGTGTTGGCACTATTTCTGTTGCAAAAAAAAAAAAAAAAAAACTTCATCTGTATTTTATATCGGAAACACGGAGTCTAAAAGCTTTACACAATAACTGGGAACATCTTCATTCTAACCTAATCATTTTTACAGTTAGTATACTGCCATTGAATTTGATAATAAAAAGTCTCAAAATGATAAACAATTAAATCAAGATGGGTCTCTAAAAAAAGATTTCTCAATAACGCCATTATTTTTCAAAGTTCTTCCAGCTTCTTTCAATGTAAAGCCGAGCCATCTGTGAGGTCTCATCGGTCACTGTAAAATAATGGGTGAGGTCACGAAGGAGACGGAAACGATACAGAGATTTCAAAGACAAAAGTCAAAATAGAAATATTTTCATAGAAATAACATAAACAAATAAGGAATGTGGGGAACTATTTGCAACAAGTGTTCGGAGAGGGGAAAAATTATGTTTTTAATAAAGGGCTCTTAAAACACAAAAAATGCTGATAGAAAAATGGACAAGTGGCATGGCTAGCCAATTTACCAAAAAGAGAAAAAAAGAAGCATGAATAGTCAGTAAGTGTATAAAAACCTACTCAGCTCGTCTCTAACCAGAGTGAGGGACAACAAAGTGCTTCAGCTGATGGGTGTGCAGAGAGACGCCACTGTCAACATCATCGCCTTCTGGAGGGAAGGTTGCCGACGTGTATTAAGAGCTCATCAAGGTCATTCTGAACGCTCGTGGCCCTGTGCGAGCCATAGGCGACAGCCCTGGGAGGGAACAGGGGATAAGTCTGAGTGCGGCTCGGCAGCTCGGGGAGAGCGGACACCGGCCGGAGGGGAAGGGCAGAGGGGGTGAGCCCCGCAGCAGATGCATGCGGGGCAGGAGCCCGGAAGCTCGCTGCATCCCCGGGGGGCTCCTGAGGGACGAGGACTGGTCTCTGCCCCGTATGGGGGTGATGGTGTGTGGACAGTGAGGTCCCAGAGGACTGAGGAGTTTGGAGGACATCCCACCAGCTTGGGTTCCACGGGCAGCAGGAGTCATGCTCAGCCCCAGAGACTGGGTCCGGCTCTTGCTGGTCTCAACACAGATCCCGACGGAAGAGGAGACCGTTGACTCTGAGGATGTTCAAAGGTCCGATCTTGGGACGGTTGTAGAAATGAGAGGCAAATAAGCCTCTCCAGGCAGGATCAATTGCAAGCCCAGAAATACATCCTGACACTTGCTTGTTTTTCCCGGAGCAGCCTGTGCTCCGCTAAAAGTTCGATAGATAAGCCAGCTCACCCCCTGGGTCAGCCACGGTGAACTCCGGGGAGGACAGCTCTGTCCGGAATCGCCAGCCATCATTGGCCATGATTCTGGTAAGGTGACTCATGCTGACACATATTTGCACTAAAATATGATTACGCAGGAGGAGGGGGGAATGCATAGAAGCGTCTGAAGATCAGAAAGGGGACAGTTGGTGAAGACTCACAGGGTCAGGGAAGGCTTCCTGGGGGAAATTATACCCAAAAGTTGGTGTTTTGGGGTACCCTGGAGGTAGCCAGATGAAACAAAATGGGAATAGGGTTGAAAGCAGAGGAAACTGCGCGCTCAAAGGCATGAAAGCACAGGGACCCAGTGCATTTTTAGGGACTGTGTGCAGCTGGATGTGGGGTAGAACAGAGGACCGAGGTCTGAAGCTGGGGGGTTTCCCTGACAATGTCAGGAGGCAGCTCCCAGGCGGGCCCCGCTGTTGTGCCTGGTGAAACACTATAGAGCGTCTTGAACATGAGAGATGGCGCAGGTCCGGCCTTCTGGTCAGCCGAGCCAGCAAACCCTCGTCTCCCGGACCACCATCCACAGGCGAGAGTGGCGCCGTGTGGGGCAGCCTGATACATTTCCAGACACAGCTCGTCCTGGCAGGAGGCATCAGTGGCACACAGCGCACGCCTCGTCTCCTCGTTACCCTGCCTCGTCCACGACCTCCTTAGTGCAGTCAGGCTTTCTCTGATCAGTGACGAAGAAATCCGTGTTCTGATGGTTTCCGTCTCATGCAGGCCTGCAGTCCTTTCGAAATGAAATGACTCTTCGGGTTTCTTATTTATGTCTTCTTATGGTTTTTATACAGAAAGCACGTTTTTTAAATTTTATTTTATTTATTTATTTGTGAGAGAGAGAGGCAGAGATAGTGAGAGAGAGCATGAGCGAGGAGGAGAGGGAGAAGCAGACTCCCCGCTGAGCAGGGAGCCCGATGCGGGACTCGATCCCAGGACCCTGGGATCAGGACCTGAGCCCAAGGCAGATGCTTAGCTGACTGAGCCACCCAGGCGCCCTTAGTTATGTCTTCTTAAGCAAGAAACAGGGTAGTCCCCCCAGATGTTTTCTGCGGTTGTGGGACCGTGGACTCTGAAGCCGGAGGGCGTGCATGTGAAGGCCATGCTGCTGTTCAGTACCTCAGGGATCTCAGGCAAGTGCTCCAGCCTCTGGGCCTCAGTTTCTTCAGCTGTGAAGTGCGCGTGAGGAGTGAGCTAATATATGTAAATCACATAGAACAGACCATGGCATGGGACACACACTCAGTACATATTGGCCATGTTAGTATTTCAGTAGCTTCTATGGTTTCCAATGTGATGTCCTCAAAAGAAAAGACGTTTTCTCTGGTTCCTCATGCTCGTCTCTTCCTCAGGGTGGGAGATCAGTATATACGTGCATATACCTGATTCATGTTCTATAAAATTCCACATGTGATTTTCAAAATGATCAATTTCAGAAATGTCTACTTCTTATTTTAATTTGACACATGGTGCTCTCAGCCTTTATTTGCACATTTATTTTGGGTTTTGATTTTTGTTTCCCACTAAAATATAAGTTCCCTGAAGGCAGAGACCTTTGCTGCATTAGCTGCTCCTTGGATAAAGCCCAGCATGAGGCAGGCCCCCCAGTGAACAGCTGCCTCATTAACTAATAGACCACTTGGAATCTACAATCGTGTTCGGTGGACAAAAGCGTTCTTTTCTTGGCCCTTAGGATATTATCATCAGTGCCACTAAGAGTTATCATTTTCTATATTACCAAGGGCAATGCCACATAGTAACATACATGGAACTTTCGAAAGATCAGAAATCATCATACGCAAAGTTTTTGCTTTATTAAAATATAACAATTGTGTTCACTAAACATCTGGACTCTCACTATCTCTAGAGTGCGTCGCATGAGCAGAAAGAAAGAATAGGTTTTGTTTTAAACATCAAACCTTCCGCGCTGAAGTCTGTTCAACAGAATCATGCACAGAGAGGATGCTAAAACAACTTCTCTTTGCTATTGTGACCATCTTAGAGAGGGTTATCCCGGGACACTTGACCGTGTTTAACCTACCTCATTACGAGGCGTTAGATAAGATATTAGATGAATGGATCCAGTGGGACAATGAGGCACCACGTGCATTACATATTGACCACGTAAATCCTTTTACAAGTTTAATATGTAAATTCCTCCAAGGCTTTAGGCAAGTGGAACCCTCATTTGGCAGA
>JAPYYM010000446.1:0-14668 GCA_028534135.1 Potos flavus
GTAATTCACACACCACACAGTGACCCTGAAGAGAGCTTACGGTTCAACAGTTTCTACTGTATTTCACTGAGTTGTGCAGCCATCATCACAATCAATTCCAGAACATTCCATGAGCCCCCAAAGAAGCCCTTTCCTCATCAGCAATCACTCCCCGTCCCCTCCCCAGCCCCTGCGAGCCCCCTTCCCATCCCTGGAGGAGCCTCGTCTGGGCGCGTCACCCATGTGGACTCACACCCCGAGGGGCCTTCTGTGTATGGTCCCCTCCCTGAGTGTTGTGGGCTTGGGGTCCGGCCCCGGGGCTGCATGTGTGGGCACCTTGCTCCTGTCTGCGGCCCAGTGACCTGCCCGTGCATGGTGGGCACGTGTGCTGAGCATTCACTTGGATGGTTTCCACTCTCTGGCCGCAGTGAGGCACGTGGCCGTGAGCGTGTGTGCGCAAGTCTGTGTGCGGACGTGTGTTTTCATTGCTCTCGGCCATGTCCCTCGGTGCAGAATGGCGCTCCTCACGTGCTAATTCCACGTTTGCCTTCCGAGGAACGGCCTGTGTTCTCCCCCAGAGCTCACCTTGTTTCCCGCCCCCAGCAGTAGAGCGCGTCTGAGGGCTGCTTCCTCCCCGTTCTCCCCGACACTTGTCATGGTCCGTCTCTTTGCCCCGCCCGTCCTGGCGGGAGTGACGTGGTGTCGGCCCTGGGCTTCTGATTTGAGCCTTCCTGTGGGTTAATGACGCCGAGCATCTTTGCATCTGCTTGTGAACCGTGTATGTTTTCTTTGAGGAGAGACGTCCATGTAGACCCTTCACCTATTTTTTAATGGGTTTTTTTTTTTTATCATAGTTACAAGAGATCTTCAGAGAGGACACATGTTTCTTACCTGATAGATGACTCAGACGTGTTTTCTCTTTTTCTGTGGGTTTTCTTTTTCGCTTTCTTGGTGTTTTTTTTTTTTTTAAAGCACAGAAGTTTTTAATCGGGTGAAATCGGATTTCTCTGTTTTTGTTTTACTCGAGCGCTTCTGATTCTGTGCTTGGGTTCCAGGCGTCTGCCAGGGCTCGCCTTGTAAGAACCAACCGCTGGTCCCGGGACCTGTGATGGGGAGGATCCGAGCGGGATGTGGGGCGGGGTGGGCTTGGGATGGAGTGAATGCTGACGCTCGCTCAGCATCTCCGCAGGCTTGGAGGGTTCTCCAGGGACCAGAAACGGATTGACATGGATTTTATGAGCTCTCGTGACAAGATGGGACCTGACTGGGGCATTAGGAACAGATGAGTACGGCGGGCAGGGATTCTGGCCTGGTTTGCCTGGTTCCGAAAGCTGTCCCTGCTTCCTCCGGCAGAAGGTGTCAGGAGGGCTGTCTGGCCCCTTTGCTGAACTCGCCCCACTCCACGATCGTCTTCCTCCTTCCGTGTCATTGACTCTGAGGCACGTTAATTATTCACAACCAAACCTCAGCCTTCACAGCGTGGCCTTCACCGCCTGTGATGAACGTGTAGCCCCGCGTGGCCCAGGCCGAGGGGCTGGCGTCTCAGGGTGGGAGGAGCCCCCGGTGGGCTTCAGACCCTGGGGCGGGTGAGGCTCCGCCGTGGGCTGGGCTGGGGCTGGCCGCGAGCCCTTGGGCCCTCCGTGGGGGCCGCCCCGTAGCCTTGCTGTGCTCCTGCCGGGCCCCTGGGGGTGGCCCACTGCCAACCGTGTGCTCGCCGCCCTGCAGGATGTGGCGCAGTGGAACATCGGGAG
This sequence comes from Potos flavus, assembly GCA_028534135.1. Classification (NCBI taxonomy): domain Eukaryota; kingdom Metazoa; phylum Chordata; class Mammalia; order Carnivora; family Procyonidae; genus Potos; species Potos flavus. Next base: position 1,731 of record JAPYYM010000446.1, read on the forward strand.
CCTGCGGACCATCCTGGACATGGTGGAGCGGGAGTGCGGCACCATCATCGAGGGTGTCAACACCCCCTACTTGTACTTCGGCATGTGGAAGACCACCTTCGCCTGGCACACGGAGGACATGGACCTCTACAGCATCAACTACCTGCACTTCGGGGAGCCCAAGTCCTGGTGAGGGGCCGCGGGGGGCGGGGCTGCCCGTGCGCTCGTGGGGGTGCCTCCCAGGGGGCCCCTCGGGCACGGGGTTGGGCCTGTGGCCGGGCAGGCCCAAGTTGAGGGGCTCCGGCAGCTTGCGACCTATTGGCCCGGCCCCCGTTGGCTTCAGGGGCAGCCTTGGTGGGGGATCGGGGGGTGCGCGTCCCCAGAAATGAGCTTCCTGCTCCCCGGAGCTCACGGTCCAGCCCCGTGGCGTCCGTGGTGTGTCGGTGGCACCAGGGACTCTCCCTGGGGCTGTGGGCCTGGGGAGCGGGTGGTTGTGAGCCCTGAGCCGCCTCCCCCGGCCTTCCCCGTGGGCCCAGGTTTGGGGGGGGGTGGCATTAGCAGCCAGCCCCCCGCTGTCAGGGCTGGAGTGGGCATGCAGCCTGAAGGAATGGCATGGGCCCTGCAGGCTGGGTCGAACGTCCAGTGCCATCTGTGTTCTGGAATCTGTGAGCCGAGCACCGCCTTCCCATCCACCTTCCGCGGGCGGGACGGCCGCGCCGCCTTCTGTGCGAGGCTGCCTTTGTTCCCTGCGGTTCCCAGCAGAGATTTCTCAGCTGGCCCTTTACGTCTCCTTGTCTCTTCCCAGTTGCCTTAGAAGGTTCTGTTACAGTGATCGTTGCCGCCCGGAGGGAGTGGGAGGGGAGCAGGAGCCCCAGGAGCAGACTGTGGCCCTCCGGAGCTCAGCCAGCGCCTCCGCGTGTGGAGATGGCAAGGGTTAGTTGGGGACCCAGGCTGGGCCCCCGCACGGCTGAGCCTGTGCCCACGGGCGTGGGGGGGAGGCCATCCCTGCTCCCCGGAAGTCACTGGGACCTCCTGGAGCTCTTCGCTAAGGGAGGGTGGGAGCCGGGCCTCTGAGCAGAGGGCTCAGAAGCCTGCAGGAGGCCCCGGGGGGGGGGCGGGGAGCTAGGGCTCCCTGTCCTGGTGATGGCTGCGGGACCACCCTTGGCTCCCCTCTGAGGGGGCCGCAGTGGGACCCCGGCCCTGCTCTCTGGCAGGGGGCTCCTGCTCTGACAGGGAGGGCTGCGGAAGCGCTGGGAATGAGCACGGCGGGGCCTAAATGTGTGGCTGTGAACGACCACACACCTAGAGGCTTAACACAACAACGCGTGTTCCCTGGCATCTCTGGAGGTCAGGAGTCTGACTCAGGTCGCGCCCGGCTAAACACAGGCCTGAGCAGGGCCGGTTCCTTCCAGAGGCTCCTGGGGAAACCCAGCTCCTGCCTCTTCCTGGCCCTTGGCCCCCCCACTATCCTTCCTGCCAGCTGCGCGGGGTCTACCCATCTCTAGGACGCCCACCCTCTGCCTCCCTCTCGTGAGGGCCTTGTGAGGACGCTGGTCCCCCAGGGTCACCCCCACCTCGGGAGCCTTGACTTCATCCCACCCGCAGAGTCCCTTTACTGCGTGAGGTGACATTGTTACAAGCTCTGGTGGTGAAGCCAGGGGCGTCTTTGGGGCTGCCGTCCCGCAGGCCACGGGCCCTCTGACCTTGGCCTTGTGCCGCATCGTCACCTCGTGCGTCTCCTGGGATCCTGTTAGAATTCCGTGGGCTTCTTGCTTTCAGTCCGCTTGTCTCTGTGGCGTTGTAGCCGCTCTGGATCGTTATGAGCTCTGGCTGGGAGGTATTTACCTTTCAGGAAAAATTTGGAGAGAGATTGACAGGGTTGGTGATGCCCGTGGCACGAAGGCCCGAGTCTCACACCCCGTGCGGTCCTGAGCACATGGGTGGATGCGTGTTCCGGTAGGCAGTGTCCCCCCAGGGCTGCCCAGGAGGGGCCAGTGACAGCCCGGTTGCCCTGTCCCCTCCCCTCCATCTCCATGGCCAGGCCAGACCGCAAGGCCGCGGAGGCCCCAGCCCAGGCCCACAGCTGGGAGCAGGGCCTGGTGGTGCAGCTGGTGGGGTGAGACGCTTGTGCCCCTTCCCTGGGGGCTCTGCCCGCTGGCTCCCAGCGCTTGGCGTCCTCCCCGTGGGCCCGGGCAGGCTGAGCGCCGCCGAGGAGCTTTCTGGTCCTCAGGCTGGGGCTGTGTACATGAGTGTGTGTGTGTTTGTACACGAGTGTGTGTGTGTTTGCATGCAAGTGTGAGAGTATGTGCGAATGTGTGAGCATGCATATGTATGCATGAAAGTGTGTATGTGCGTGGATTCCTGTATGTTTGTGTGTGCATGTCTGCGTGAAGGTGTATGAGTTCATGTGTGTGTGTATGTGTGGGTGTGTGTGTATAGTGTAAGTGTGTAGTCGTGTATTTGTGATGTCTGAGTGCGTGTGTGCTGCGGTCCCAGCTCACCGGTTCCTAGTGTGCTTCCCCCCCGCCCCCCAGGCACCAGGGGTGGAGGACAGCAGGTGTCTCTGTCCTCCCAGCACCACATCCCAGTCCTGGCCCCGCGTGGCTCCCCCGAGCACCACTAGATGGCGCCCCCACCCTTCAGCGCTGGCTGCCGCCGCTTGTGCCCATGGAAATTTCCCAGATTTTTCCGTCCTGTTTATGGACTCCTGGACCCCAGTAGTGATGGCCCCAGAGGCTCCCTGGGAGCGGCAGTGGTAGGAGAGTGAAGACTGCCGGGGCAGGCGGTAGGAACGTTCAGCCCCCTGCGGACGCCCATGTTTTGGCCTGGGTCTACCAGCCTGAGGGATCAGAAAGGGAGAAAACCCACCTTTTCCTTACACAGAACAAAACAAATAAAAGGAGCCCCAGCCGAATCCTGTCACATGCCAGCCAAAGGCAGGTTGAGCTTTAGCCTATTGCCCTGCCTGAGGATGCGGTGGCCTTGGGCGACTTGGGGCAAAGTGTGAGTTTGTGGTTGGCAGCGAGGGTCACAGGGAGGGTGACTTGGGAAGTGGCCCAGGGAGCCCAGGGAGGCAGCTGGGCCAGGCCAGTCCTGAGGCGAGGTGGGAGGCGAGGGAGAGGGCACTGGGAACGAGAGAGGTAGCAGCCCCCGGCTGGCAGGGCGGCTGATGTGCAGGACCGACATCTGGCTCCCCGCGCTTGCCTCCTACCTCTGGCGGCTAGGGGTTCTCCAGGCTGCAGCCCCAGTGCCCCTGTCCCCTGCTGTCCGCCCACCCCCCACTCTCGCCTCTTCACTGCGATGCATCCTGAGAGCCCTGGGGCAGGAGTCGGCAAGGCTGGCATCGGGCACGGCAGTGGTTCATCTGAGGGAAAGAATGTTCTAGAAGACAGCTTGACCTTGGTCTTGGTTTCTGGTCCTGAAGAGGGATGGTATTGCACACGGGGTGCTCATGCCGACCAAGGGTGGCCGGTGGGAAGAGGCTCCTCCATGGAGGCTTCCTGCCCCCCACCCCTGCCAAGCTCCCTGCTCCCCCCACCCCAGCAGCTTGGCTCAGGCATCCTCTCCCCAGGACCCGAGTGGGGGCCCCAGATGTTGGCAGGGCACCCCACGCTCATGCTAGCTATGTGTGACATTGGCGCATCTCCCCATCAGCTCATGGACCCTGGGAGGGCAGGGCCCTCGGTCTCCCCCTTCCCACCCTGGGTCCCTAGCCCCCAGCAGGGGCCTGACACAGAGAGGGGGCTTTGTGCCTATCTGGATCCTGGAAGGCCAGTGCCATGTCCATGGGAACCAGTCTTCGGGGCCGAGATCCCTCCTGGGCACCCCTGCCACCAGCCTGTGGGGTGGGGGAGGTGTGGCGCCTCCGGTCCCTGGGCTGGTGGTTCAGGGGGCCGCTGGGTGGTGCCCCGGCTCCAGGCCCTTGTCCCCCCCCCCCAGATCGCACTCACGCGCCCGTCTCCCTGATTGCGTCGTTCCTCCCGCGTTTGCAGCAGCTTAATTGCAACCATTTCTGAGTATTTCGGTAGCGTTTTTTTTTTTTTAAGTGTCGACGTCCTCAGGTTTACAGCATTTCATGAAGCCTTCCTGGGTCTGTTGCTACTTTGGGAGCATGATTTGTGTGTCACAGCGGCGTGAACCGTTGGGTGTCGGTAAAAGCGTGGAATTGCTTCAAAAGGCCGGCGTCGGGTGGTGCTCGCAGGCTGCAGGGCTAAGAATATCTGAAGCGTTTGAGCGCTTCAAAATCTCTTTTGAGACGGGGATTTAAAATAGACCTGCCACTTGCAACTCAGCCCCTCCCCGGCCTTCCCGGGGCCTGGTGGGCCGGTGAGGCCGGGAGGGCGGGCACGCGTGGGCCCGGGCCCTCGGGGAAGGCTGCGTGATTTCCACCCCGGTTCTAGTGGCTTGGGCTGCTGGGGCCGTGCCAGGCTGGGGTGGGGGGAGCACCCACCATCCCAGGCCCTCCCGGAGCCCCTGGTGGCCCCCGAGCTGGAGGCGATGTCCCACGGCCTGTCCCAGGACCGCTCCACCGGGCCGCCCCGGCAGCCCTTCCCTGCACACTGTGGCCGCGGCGGCGAGCGCGCAGTGGGGGGAGTGTAAGACGACGGAAACGGCACTCCCGCCTGGCACGGCATCTTGCTCAGATCCAGCACCAAACACAGTGCTCCCGACAGCATCCCCTTCTGTTCTCTCTGTGGCTTCCTTGTGCCCTGGGGCTGGGGGAGGGAGAGTGGGGGGAGGACAGGCCTCCCAGAGGCCTGCTCAGGGCCCCTGCGGGTGGGGGGCAGCAGCGTTCCCTGCAGGGCGTTTGTCTGGGCCCTGACCCTGGGCTTCAGGCCCGTGACCCCGCAGCATCCCCTCGGAATGGTGGGCGCTGGTCCCGGAGTTGTATCTCCGGCCGTGTTCTCGAGGGTTCCCCAGCCCCTCCGGCCCTCCTGCTTCCGTTTGCCTGGGATGCGGTCTTTCAGGTCCTCCTGGTGCCCCACGGCAGGAAGCACGTCCTCAGATCCGCACGTGTGCCCACACACATGCCTGCCACACGCACGTGTGCAGTGCGCGTGCATTCGCTCGTGCAGGATCCCCGCGTGGGGGCTGGGGGAGAGCCTCTGGGACCGTGCTCCCACAGAGGCCATGGAGCGCCCCCTCCCCACCTCCCCCTGCATGCACCGTCCTAGGCGCTGTGAAAGGGTCCTCCTAAGCAGAGTCCGGGGAGGGGGTGGTGGCGAGGGCTACGGTACCAGAACTCCACTTCTCTGACCTTCAAGGAGCCCGAGTGAGCGGGGCACCCAGGGCGCGCTGAGAATTTTTCCTTTTGATGCGGCTGCACCTAGAGTTTTTCTCTGGCGTTTTCCCTCAGGGGAGCTTCACAGGAGAGGGACGGGGCGGCCTTTCTTCTGTTGCCGGGAAGCTCGACCGGCGGGCACAGCCGTCTCTGCCTGCACGTGCTGCTCTGGGGGTCTGTGTGCGTGTGCGTGCGTGTGCACGTGTGTGCGTGCGTGCACGAGTGTGGGCACACATGTGCGGTTGAGGGCACGTGCTCCCTGCCGCGGGGCACGAGGAGGAAGAGTGTTGTGGGTGCAGATGCTGGTCGGCTCCTGCCTTTCCTGCTCCCAGGCTGCGGCGCGGGAGAGGTTGGACGCGCTGGGCCCAGGATTGCGGGGCTGTTGCCCAGGGGGGCAGAGCAAGGCTCTTCCAGGGAAGGGGGCTGCTGGGCAAGGGGCTACTGGGCGGCAACCTCGCCCCTTGCCTGCCTGGTCTGCCTCTCTGCAGGTCCTCCCCAGGGGGCTGAGGCTGGGCTGCATCAGCCCACCTCCCAGTTAATCCCTCCCAGTGGGCCTCGGGGGTAGGCACCTGCCTCCTTGCCCGCCTCCCTGCCTCTCTCACTCCCTGCCTCCCTCCCTGCCTCCCTCCCTGCCTCCCTCCCTCCCTGCCTCCCTCCCTGCTTTCCTCCCTCCCTCCCTTCCCCCTTGCTTCCCTCCCTCCCTTCCTCCCTGCCTCCCTCCCTGTCTTTCTGCCTGCCTCCCTCTCTGCCTCCCTCCCTGTCTCTCTCTCTGCCTCCCTCCCTGCCTCCTTCCCTGCCTTCCTGCCTCCCTGCCTCCCTGCCTGCCTGCTTGCCTGCCTTCTCCTTGGTGTCCAAAGCAGGCTCCCCAGGCCTGGCTGCAGGGAGCGCTGCTGGACCACGGTGCCAAGCCAGGCACTTAGAGCGCCTCTGCTTGGTCCCCAGGGAGCTTGGGACCCAGAAGTCTAGGCGTGGATGGAGCCAGGTGCGGCTGCCCTGGACGGCAGCCCCGAAGGTCCCCGGTGGAGAAGGCCAGCCCCTGAAGGAGGCGGCCCTTGGAGAAGGCTTGGGGACTTCACGGCTTCTGAGAGCTTGGCTCGGTAGAGACCAGGGGTCCTCATTCCCTGACTCGGGCACAGCTCCTCATCTGGCGACCAGAGTTAACTCCTTCAGGAGACTGGAGAGGCCCCATGGTGTCAGGGAGGGCTCGGCTGAGCGCCGATATGGATGGAGATTGGTGGGAGCCTGACAGCTTCACAGATCGGTTTTAATAAATAACTCAGCTTCCCGCACCGTGTCCTGTCACCTGTGTAAGATGCAGAAGGGAAATCGATGCTCTCCCTCCTCCCCCACTTCCCCTCCCCCCCACCCCAGGCCAAATCCCCATTTGGGCATCTAGGGACAGAGCCCCGTGGCGGCTCAGTGCGACCGCAGCGCCTGGGGAGGCTGGATGGAAAAGCCCCAGCAGGCTGCCGGAAGGGAGGCCGTCCATCTGGGCCTTGTTAGCAGGCTGGGGAACCCGGCCAGGCTCCGCTCGCCTCAGCCCCGGGTCCCGCGCTAAGGCGCCGGAAACAGCAGCAGCAGGAGTGTTTCCAAGCAGAAAGCTGAGGCAGGAGGTGTCAGAACCCCGCAATTAAAAGGGGACAGAGAAGGTGGTAAGATGGATCCCTTGGTGTGTGTGTGTCAGCGCGCCGGGCCGCGGAGTCCTGCTCTTGGGGCCCTGTGACGGCTCCCTGCAGCCTGTGACATTGGTCTGCGGAGTGGCCCGGCCCTGCAGCCCCAGCCAGAGTCCAGTCTCGCCCCAAACATGCCACAGGTGGAGTTTCCTGGTGGGGCCCAGCCCCCTTCTGCGGGAAGATGGCCACTGTTCCCAAATGGCCGGGCGAGGTCCCCAGAGCGCTGAGCTAGACGCACCGAGGCCCGGCCGTCCGGCCTACTGGTTCTGGCTCGGATCCCCAGCTGCCTGCCGCGGGGCCCGCTGTGGCGCTCGGCTTCCCTGCTGGATGCGCGGGGCTGTGGGCAGGCAGGGAGGGCCTTCTTGGTCCCCCTCGCAGAGTCCTCTCTTTGGACAGGGACCGCGGCCGCAGAGCCGAATGTCCTTTGTTCCGATGTGCCTGATCTGTGTGCCCACTGTCCCCTTCCAAGGGGCAGGCGTGTGTGTTGGGGGGTGCACAGGAGCTTGCGGGAACGATAGCCGGGTCACTCCTCCCCCAGGTCCCCTCCCGAGCTTCCCAGAGCCCTTGGCCCGACGTCCGGATCAGAACCGCAGGCGTCCTGGTTGTCAGGAGCGTGTAGTGCAAAAACTGAGGGCTGATTTCAGCACTGGAAAATGAACTCCTGCTGCCGGTGAGACCTTTGTGTTGCAAACCGGGGCATCAGGTGTCGCCAGACCGTAAGAGCGGGATTGTGGCATTAGTCACCGCGCCCAGTACGACAGGCCGTTTCGGAGAACTTTGCGCGGTGTGCTGCGGCGCCGTGCGCATTCCAGAACATTCCATTTGTCTGCTTCCCTTCTTCCAGCGTCACACGCCCGGAAGTCTAATTGCCTGGCGCAGCTCTGGCGACAGCGGACCGTGTGTCACGTGGAAGCGCGGGCTGGGTGCCACGCAGCGGGGATCAGGGACCCCGGAAACCTGGCGCGTTTCCCTGGGGCTCCTCATGGCAGGCAGCGGGCTCTGTGCCCGTGGGCTGGCTCCTCGCCTCCCGCGGCATGCTGGAGGGGACAGACGCGGTTGCTGTTTGTTCGGGGAATGCAAAGTGATTTTAACATCGCGCTAAGCGGAGGAAGGTCAGCCTTCTGCTAAGGAAAAATCCCACCATATGCTCTCCTGGAGAAGCCAGGGGGAGGGAGCGGAGCTTCTTCTGGTCCCACGGGTGGCCGGATGCCTCGTCACAAACCCGGACGGCGGGCAGCCTCGAGGGAGAGTTGTGGGGGGGTCCTGAGAATCGGGCTCTGGGTGTCGTGACACACCCCAGACAAACTCTTGGCCACGGGGCACTTTCCTCATGCCTCCTGTGGTTGTCCCGGGCCCCTCTACCCGCTGTTTGGACGGCACGCTGTCTTATTTGAAAAAAAGACTTGGGTGTTTAGAACTGTTACATTAACGGCAACGCTGAGGAGCTGGTCCAAGCGCTCCCCTCCCACCCCCCACCGATTTCCCCTGGGCTCTTCCGTCGGGCTGGGACCCTGTCGCAGTTAATGGACCCGTGTCGATGTGTTCTCAGTAAGTAAAGTCCACAATTCCTTCCCATTTCCTCAGTTTCCCCCCGTGTCCCTTTTCTGTCCCAGGACCCTGTCCCAGGCTCCCACGTGCCACGGAGTCGTCGCATGTCCTTGGGCTGTTTCTCAGACTTCCCCGGTGTCTGACGCCCCTTGACGGTGGCGCGGAGGATGGGTAGGGGTTTGATAGGAAGCCCCTTCCCCAGATTTGTCTGGGGCTTTTCTCAGGGTGAGACCGGGGGGATGGGTCTGGGGAGGAAGACCCCCGAGTCAAGTGCCCTTCTCCTGACGCCATCTCCGGGGCGCGGGGGGGCGGGGCGTGCTGTCACAACAGCTTGTGACCGCGGACGTTGCCTCGGTCTCCTGGCTGAGGTGGGCAGTCAGGTGTCTCCCCTGCAAAGTCACTCTTCCCAGTTTCCATGCCGTTCTATTTGAAGCATACCCTTAAAAAACAAAAAACAAAAGAAACGCGCACCATCTGGAAGGGGAAGAGAATGAACAGAGAAGCCCGTGCCCAGTGCCCGCGGTGGACAGACGTGAGCATCCTGGCACCCCTCTGGTCGGGGATTTTTGATCTGTTTCTTTTCCCCTAACCTCGCGTGGAGGTGGCTGGTGTCGATCGCTGTGTGACCAGCCAGTGGGTGCATGGCCTGCATTTCTTTGCTCTCGGTTCTTCTATGGGTCAGAACTGAGACATGGGCCAGCTAGCACCTCAGTTGAGGCTCTCAGAGGCTGGAGTCGAGGTGCCGGTGGGCTCCGAGGAAGGTCCACCCCTGGTCTCAGCTAGGTTGTTGGCAGAGTTCTGTTCCTTGCAGTGGTAGGAGCGAGGCCCCATGTCCTTGCTGGCTGCCAGCCCTGGGCTGCTGTCGGCATCTGGAGGTCACTCAGGGCTTGCCGTGTGTCTCTCTCCATCCTAAGGCCAGCCTGGGATCCCCTCCCACTGGTACCTTGGGCTTGAAGATGGGCCCTTCATCTGCTTAGGTCAGGCCCACCCAGGGTACTCTCCCTATATTAGGGTCTCCTAAGGTGGGAACTTAGTTATAACAGCAAAAACTCCTCACGGCAGCACCAAGAGAATGTTTGAGTCCCTGTAAGCAGGGGCCAGGCATAGGCGTCTCAGGGTCGTCTGAGAACGATGTCTGTCATAACGCCTTCATCGTGAACTATAGCGTGGTGCAAAGAACGTGCAAAATACGTCCATCCCCCAAAGATAGGTATTTATATACCATTTACTGGATGACTCTCCGGTCAGCCCCCACGTAACCCGACAGTGCTGGGAAACGAACCCCCCTCCCCCAGTGCCCACCGAGGGCCCCTCCCCTTGTGGCCCCCTCCCCGCCCAGAGCTAACAGCCGTCCTTCTGTCTCTCCGCCCCCTGACTTGACGGTGCTCGTGTTGCTGCTTCTCTGGGTCCTTCTCCCACGCGCGTCTGTGGCCCCGGGCCATGTGGTTGGGTGGTGGCCGGATCCGAGCACCGTACAGATAGACTCATTCGTACCTTGCCTTCTGCTGGGAGTTGGGGAGGAAGACACAGCCCGTTCCATGTGGCAGGAGTTCGTTTATTTCTGCGGCTGTAGGGTTTTCCGCGGTACGACTGCTTCCATCTGTTCCTATATTCCCGGGTGACGGGCATCCGGGCTCCTTCCGCGCTGGGCCAGCTGCGCACGCCGCTCTAGCCTTTTCGGCTGCCGCTCGTGTATGAGGTCCCTTCCTGCACGTGGGGACGCGCTGGGAAGTCCTGACAGCGGGGGCCATGGGGGATGCCTGGTGCAGCCCCACGCCTCCCCCCCTGCTCAGGTGAGGCTCAGGCTGGCCGGACACCCGCCCAGGGTCGCGGAGCTCGGATGTGGTGGGTCTGGGGCCCGGCTCGCCTTCCCTGCCGCTGCTCCACCCTGCCCCTCGAATCGGGAGGGGGCAGCCCGTCAGCCTCGGCGGCAGGTGGTCCCAGGTGGCAGGGGTGGCCTGGACTTGAAGGTGTGGGAGGGCGGGGACTCTTCTTATAAAGTCCCCAGAACGGTCCCTGAGTCACGCCCCGCCGAGCTGAAATCTAGGCTGACGGGTTCCCGTGGGACCCAGACTGGCAGATGCTCTGCCTCTGAAACGAGTGGCTTTGGCAGAGGTCACCCTGGGTGTCCAGGTGGGGCAAGACTGGGGACATGTTCAGGAAATTCTGATGGGTGGGCACAGGAGGCAGTGCCCCAGACTTCTCTTCCCCTCTTGGTGGCCGGTGCCTGGTCACATGGCCACACTTAGAGCCCGGGAGCCCGGTGAACACCGTCCGGCTGGCGCCCTGCTCCCTCGGGCATCCTCCTCTTCTGAGTCCCTGCCACTCGTGGACACAGAAATCGCTGGCCTGACCCACCACCCCGCGGGCTTGGTCCGGCAGGAGCCCATGGCCCTGCACTACGGAGTGCTGTGTGCAGAGTGGTAACGCGCACTGGCGGAGGTAAAGAGATGCAGGGTTTTGGCTGTGGGGGGGGGCCCGAGCTCCTGCTCCCGGGCCGGCGGGTCAGGCGAGGAGCTCGAGGCCTCTCTCTGCCCAGCTCTCTAAGAAACTGTTGGTTCCTCTGTTGGAAATGTCACCACTGGGCATGAATTCCCATCCTGAGATCCTCCCACCCGGCGGCGTTTGGATCGGGAGCTGCGTGAGCCGCCGAGTCTGTGGCCAGTGGCGGAGACCCCTCCTCCCGCTGCCGCTGAGACGAGGCCAGCCTGGCCAGGAGTCGCTCCCCCCGCCCCCTGCCTGGTACCGTAGACGAGCCATCAGAGATTCGGGGTCTGTGTGCAGGGTCTGGTTTCCATGGCAAATTTCTCTCCTGCTAGTGAGGTTGCTGTCGGCAGATTGCAGCTCCTCTGATGTGAGAGGCCTGCAAAGCTGTGAGGAGAGAAAGAGCAAGTCTTTGTCAACTTTGCTTAAAAACCTGGCTGGGAAAGGGCTCCCTCTTCCCGCTGGCCCTGGAACAGGAGGCAGGGAGGCCTCGCGGCCTTAGACGGAGCGGGGCAGACACCGCCCGGCCACGTCGCCAGACCGAGACCTGCCGCTGGCCCTCCTGCAGCGGCCTCCCCGGGGGCTCGGTCTGCCTGCCCTCCCAGCCTGGTGCTGAGCCGGGCCGACTCAGCCCAGACATGAGCTTAACCCTCCCCGAAGCGCCGGGGCCTGGAGTGACCCCAGGAGGGACCCCGAGTGCCCTGTGGCCTTGGCCTCCCGGACGGCGTGCTGAGACCCAACCTGGTCCGACGGGGAAGCTGGAGCCCCCGGGCACCTGCTTGTAAGGACGGTGCGAGCCTCGTGCTCTCCAAAGCCAGCCCCGTAGTTAAGAGGGCACGTCAGCGACACGCGGGGCCATCTCTGGTCGCCAGGGGCCTCCCTGTCGGCGTGTGTCCACGCGAGGGTCCGTAGGCCGTGCCGTCCGTGGGTGTGTGCGACGACGGACGCCGACGGGTCTGGGACGTGAGAGATCACTTTAGCAGACCTGAGCTGCCCCCCATGTTGACGATGTCCTCCTGGCTACCAGCCCCCCTCCTGGGCCCCAGCTGGCTCGTTGCCATGACCTGGGCTCAAGCTGCTGCGAGGCTGGCCCTGGCCCATCCAGTTCCCCTCGGCTGCAGACCACAGCAAACTGCCATCTTCGGCCCTGTCCCTTCCGCCTTGTCATGCTCTCACAGACCTGTGCCTGTCCCTGCCTGGTCACACCACCTGCGTGTTTCACCACCAGCACATCGGGGGCGTCCGTGCTCCAGCACATGCCGCCGAGAGCAGCTTGGGACCCGGGGGTGTGGGTGCCTCAGGAGGCCGCCTCCGGCTCGCTTTACGAGTGGAGATTCAGGCCAGCTCTTGGAGGGGGAGATTGGGGGGCTCCAGGTCCCCTTCGCCGCCGTGCCTGGGTGCTCCGTCCTCGGTGCCTGCCTTTGGAATCCTCACCTGAGAAGGCTCCTCTGCCCACCGCTTTAAAACCATCAAAAATAAGCACACACGTGACCTGGCATTTTCCGTCCCGTCCTATAACAAAAGTAATCCCCAGATCGAGAATAAATCGGGGCTTGGGATCAGCGGGCTCGACACCGCTCACCTTGTGAAGTCTCCCTCTTCATTAACGTGGGCTGGTCACGTGTGAACCAGGCCCGGAGCCCCCGGTACCCGTGGGGTGGTGCCGGGGCCGGTGGGGGCCCAGGGCCCTGCGAGAGGCCTCGGCGTCCCCGCCCACCCGCTGCACCCCGTTGTCTCCGTGCAGTAGGCCCGTTCACTCGGCATCCTCACCGCGGTCATCCCATCAGAGACTCCCCTGTTTTCGCTGTTTATCTCCTGTGTGTGTTTCAATAAAAATGTCATTATTTGAAATCCTTGACACTGCTTGTGCCAGATACCGAATTCCATCGCCTATTGTCCCTTAAAACGATCCATTAAAGATAAAACCGCCGTGGCTCAATAAGGTCCTTTCCTGGGAACAAGCCGCCCTCGGC
>JAPYYM010004460.1:0-10087 GCA_028534135.1 Potos flavus
GGATAGTAGATTGTGTTGCAGGGAAGAAGTCCTGAGATATGAAACACAAATCTTTTATAACGGATAATTAACTATACAGAGAGACATCATTTTTCTGGGCAGTAAGCAGGCCTGCCTTTTCCTCTGAAAGGAGGCACCATGTCTTTTTCCATGGCTGTAAGCACAGCTGTCCTCTGTTCCAGAGTGAAACACTGTATTTTCCAAGGTTTCTGGCTAAACCAGCATTCTTGAAAAGAAAGTCCAAAACAAAGAGTAGTCAGGGCTTCCCTCACAAAATGTACAGAAACATAAAAGAACTCTTAAAAATTGTCTCCCAAGAATAAACATAGCACAGTTATTTATTCTACACTTGCTAGATGTTTGATTGGTTTCCAGATTTTTGTATTATAAACAATACTGCTGCAATCATTCTTACAATGTGTGCTGGTTCATATATGCAAGAGTTTTTAAGGATATATTCCTTAGAGGGAGTTGCTGGGATATGTGTTTACCAGTAGTGCATAATCATTTTCATTGCATTTCCCTCAATAATTCTTTATAGTGCCAAACTTCTCATTTTAGCAATCTCATGGGTATAAAATCATATCTTAATTTAGTTTTAGTTTTTAATCTCTTAATATTAATTAAGTTGATCATCTTTTTTGTTTCCGCTTCTAAGAAAATTCTATCCACCATTTGACCTATTTTTCTATTTAAATATTTTCTATTTAAATATTTTTTTCTTATTCATTAGTAAGTGTTTTTTAAGTGTTGTGGATACTTCTTTGTCAATTTTATGTGTGCAGAGGTCTTCCAGTTTGGATAGTCTTTTCAATATCATTATGATATATTTTGAAAAACATAGTCTTATGAATTTATTTTCAATATAATTAAAATTCTTATTTTCCTTCATAATGTTCTGTAATATACTTCAGAATCCTACTTCTATTGAGGTCATAAAAATTCATATTGATGATTTTATTGTTTTGGTTTCTTTTCTCTTCTACTTAGGATAAATTAGGTTCTGGAATCTGAGAATTTGTGTCTTTTATTCTAGTAAAAATCTAAGTCATTATTATTTTGATTACTGCTTTCTCTCTCATCCTTTCTACTTCTTTGTTTAGGTACTCAGCAACTATTAATTGAATATCTATTTTATTCCAATCTCAAGTAGATGCTAACTCTTCTTTTTCCCTCAGAGCTTCTTAAGCTCATTTTGATATTTGTCATCTCTATTTGAGTTTCATTCAAGTTAATTTATTCAGATCTACCATTCACTAATTTTCTCTTTATCTGTATGTAATATGCCTCTTATGCTGTCCATTGAGTCCTCAATGAACTTTTTATTTAAGATTTGAATGCTTGATTTGAATCTTTTTATTTGACATCATTTCTTATTTTTATTTCCTTAAGCATTTTAACAGTGGATAGTTTTATCTAAATCTTAGTTCAAAACATTTGATTTCATTGTTTGGTGAACTTCTGTAATTTACTGACCTTTTAGATTTTTTTTCTTTTCTTTCTTTCTTTTTTTTTTTTCTCCTGTGTCTTGTAATTGTAGTGTGAGCGCTTTTCTATTGCACTTTATCTGTAGGAACTATTTGTCATCTGGCTGAAAGTGCCTTTTCCTTGGATTTCTATGCTTCTATAGAACACTTGGGAGCAAGAAAAAAAAATTGAAAAAAGATTTTAAATTAAACTTTAGCATTTGGTAGGAGATGGTTAGGAATACAATATATGAATTCTGACCCATACAAGTGAAGAAATACCAGGACAGGGCGTAGTTTCATTTTGTTTTGCCTTGCCTTATCTTGTCTTTTCTTCACATTCTGCCCAGAGCTAGAAATAACAGTCATATTTTTCATACTTAAATGTATACGATTTTTTGGTTTTTTTTTTTTTCTGGTGGAAAGAAAGGTTACTTTTAACAATCTAAGTTTTGTGCACGTGTTACGACTCTGTTAAATTAACATTTGTTAAGTGAAGCAAAGGGTGACATATGGTGAGCTAGGGTTTGAAAACAGACTACAAAAGAAATTGAAATAGAGAAGTTTATTACTCACAAGTCCTGGGGGCGTTACACAGCATGCCTCAAGGGCTGCATGGGGAAGTCAAAGCCTGGTGTAGGCAGAAAGAAAGACAGAAACTGGGGTACCTGACTTTATTAGGGCCCATGGGTGGAGGCCAGATATGTCAATTCAAACCAAAAAGACCAGGGTTTTGCGAAGCAGCACCAGGGACTTACCTAAAGGGCTTATAAGGAGAAAGCTCTGGGAGGTGGGGAACGTTGTTGATCTTAAGAGCCATTGGAGAAGTCATATAAAGAACTTACATTTGCCTCTGACTCTAGGGACTGTTATCTAGGGGATGAACGTGAATGAGTAGCTAGTGTCAATTTAAGGTCCACCCAGGTCTCTTGACCAGAGAAAATGGATGCTGAGGCAGCAAACCATGGAGTACCTTAGCTAAACTCTTGGTAATCTTTCCTATGATGCCCAGAATTAGGAATAGCATTCATTTGGGTAGCAGGTCTGTTAAAGGACATAAGTATTGTTTTCTGAAGCCATTATAAAGAACATTCAACCAAGGGAATGATGACAAAGTTGATGATGAATAGAGTCACTTGTGTTTGAAGTTCAGTTCTTAGCCATTTTCCCCTCTGGATATGGAGAACCATGAGAATAACTCAAGAACCTCAGGAAGTGTGGGAATTCGTTGAAATATTTTAGTTAAATCATGCATGATCCGTGTATCTTGAAACAACTTCTGGAGGTTGGCTTGTACTTCCCTTGAGTTATTATTGAAATGCAGCAAGAGGTGCCCTGTAAAGAACAGATTCCATCCCATTCAGCCAATAGGAAATATTATGCCAATTGATTATCCGTCGCCATCTGTGCTAGTGAGTCATACTGTTGCTGCATCAAACTGAGAACATGGTACAGCATCTGCATGTGGTTGGTTATGATGGCTGAAAATTTCTGCATGGTTTTTAATAATTAATCTTGTTGGGCTGGAGAGGTAGCACTTGTTCCTATACATGCCAGGCAAGTGGTAATAAGAAGTCCCAAGAGGATGAAGATAAGAACGGCTCTTTTAGTAGGTAACCAGTACATCTCTAGCACAGAGGTGACAGGAGGATAAAGGGTGGCTTATTAAAGGTAACGATGTTGCAACAACAGGGGTTATCTCTGTGGATAGCTTACCAACTGGGCAGGGGCAAGCAGATTTGTTCTTAGCGCCTCGAGTCAGGCCCACAGTGGAATCTGAATGAGGTATTATTTATCATTAAGGGGCAGTGAACATACAGGGTGAGGCCCACCTTTTGTGTTCAAGTGTAATTGGCAGCAGGATGATAGAGACATGGGGCTGTAGGTCTGGCCCTGTGCAGTGACAGATTCAACATTGTCTTACTTGCAAAACCTGGGCTGCTATTTTGAAGGTTCGTATGAACATTTTTGTCATGTTGGTCTGGCCCACTTGGTTGTGGTGTGGGGCAAGACTAAACCATACAATGGGGTGGGGCTTATGGATAAGACCTAGAGAGAAGTGGAGGTGGCAATGTTGGGTACACAAGAGGTGTTGGTGGTGGTGGTGGAAATAACAAGTGTAATAGTCTATTTGGGATATGATGGGTAAAAAGCAAAGGCTATAATCTAGTACACTGAGCAGTGAACACAATAGCTAGAGATCTTTAACCATGGGGGCTAAGTAGGTCAAATTAGAGGGGTTTTGAGGAAGTGACTTATTGTGGCTAGATGTGGTTTAGAATTCCTTGTTTGGCTTGCCGTAAAGGTAAAATGATATTTGTGGTGCCAGGCAGTTAACAGGGGACTTACTCAGAGTTTTACAAGTATTTTGATAGAAGCAAGTCTTACAAGCAAACAATAATACTTTGTAGGGTCATCAGGGCCTATCAACTGGGAGCAAATTTCTCTCCTAGAATGTAAGGGACTGTAGGGCCAGTCATAATGTCCACGAAGGTTGGGGTATATTTTCTCCTCTGTTGCTCTCTTGTGTTGGGGCTCAATCATGTCCAGTGATGAGTTCCTGGGCTGAGGTGATATTGTTTGAGGACTTGGTATGTTTGAGGTTGTAGAGACCAGCCCGGGGGTGGTGGTCTTCCTTGGAGAAAACCTATGAAGGGTAGGAGTGGCTGGCTGGTGTTAAATTCTGAGTATATATGCTAGAAGCCTAGCTCAGGATGGAATTACAAGTATGGGATCTACTTCTAGTTGAACAGATCTCAGCGAGCCCAATGGGATCATCAGGCGTACACCTTGCAAAGGAAGTCACGATGTCCATGACCAAGTTACTTTTTAAGGACTCCAGCCATAATGCATATCAATTTTAGGGACATTGGTAGGCTAATTATAGGGTCATTTTGTGGATGGCATCTTTATAATCCAGAGATCGCCATTCTAAAACTATAGTAACATCATTAGAGCACACACCTGCTAGCTAGATGGGTCTGATTTGGTTATATGGGAAGGAACCATTCTGTCTGGGATACAATTTGAGGCATGGTATAAAGAGGGAGTGATTAGTTTAAACATCACTTCCATTGGTACCATTTAATATAGAGGGAGGTGAGCTCTGGGTTGGAATTCATATCCAAAGGCATCTGGCTAAGGCCCTTCTGCAAGGCCTGCCAGCATCAGGCACTCAACCATCCTATGGTGCAACTGTGCACCTGGCTGATTTTGTTCCAGCACATCTCCTGAAACGGAGTTGGTCCTGAGGGGACTAACAACGTTATCATCCAGGGTACATAGTAAGAGTAATAGCTACAACAAAGGAGAGATTACATTTGACTGGTCTGGCAAGCAATCTGGAATACTGACCAAGGATGAAGCGAAGATGCTTTGGAGCAAGAGGTCATTTACCTTTTCATCCAAGGTGGAGTGGAGAACTGGCCTGTGTCTGCTGAAAGTAGCTATAGATTTTGGGGTTGCCATGCGGATTTCATTCCCTAATGTGACTGGCATCCATGAGGCAGAAGGCTTCCTTTCTTCTCTCTGAGATGCACAGAATTCTTGGAGCTATAATTTCAATCTCCTGCAAAATTATCAATGAATTTGGCTTAATCAGATAGCTTTTATCACCCAAATAGTAAGGCAAATCTTGTAGCCTTAGATTCACAGCTTATAGCACACCATCCTTTGGGCCAACAAAATTTGCATAATCATGACCTCTGAGTAATTGAGTAGGGGTTTGTCCTCTTTAGATCTCTAATATAAGAGGGTCCTATTGCACAACCTGCCCTCTAGTGGGTCATCAGTTTGTGGAAGATGGTGAGACAATAGAAAAATCAAAACGGTAGGAGGAGTATTTATCTGGTGAATGTATACGAAAGACATTCTTTCTAAAGTCAGAGGAGTAGGACTTCCCCGTAAGGACTATCAGGGAGCCTTTGGAGAAGACTGCCGATTTTCACTGGGCATTTAGAGACGTGAAGACTGAGAATTAAGCAGTATTAGAGCCTGGGGTAAAACTTCTGTCCATTAGGAGGGCCACTTATAGTTTAAAAGCCTGAGGAGCATGTGTTCGAGTAAGGTGACTGTGTCTCTCTGTAAGTCCAGCTGCTTGGGGCCAGTAAACCAGATGAAAATTCCACAATATTCCGTGTTCTAGAGCCCATGACAGAACAACTTGAGATGTGAAATGGATACCTTGGTATGAGTCTATAACCTCGGGTAGGTCGAAGGGAGTGAGCACATACCTGGTTAAAAAGGAGATTACATGATGGGAAGCACTGTTTCTAGAGGGAACAGCCGGCCAAAGTCCAGTAAGGGCATTGACTATGGTGGGCGCACACCCAGTAGTTCCAGCTGAGTGCAGCAGTGGCCTGATAAAATCGATTTGCCCTACTGGTAGGTTCTGTCACCCAGGGGCACCTGTCCCCATCTGGGAGCCTTCCAGAGCTCTATTCTGGAGCAAAGGAGGCAATTATTTACCATTTTGGCTAGAGCTGAGGGGTGGGGGAAGGCCACACTATGTGCCAAATCTGGGGGTGTCACTCCCCCATGACCTGATGTAATGTGAGTCTACGCTGCTAGTAGGTATAGCATCTCTAGATGAATAGTGGTGTCTGGGGCTGTATCGTATTCTGGAGGTGGTTCATGTGGAAATTTGGAACAGGTGTGCAGTTTGGATAAGGGGTCTACAATACTGTAATATGTTTCTGGGGTTTGTTGGCCTGCGTGTGCAGAGGTAGGAGTAACCATGGTCAGCACGTGTGAATTTCTTTACAAATGGAAATTTCCCGAGATGCTTTCCCTGAACCATGAAATTGCCCTTTAGATATTGTTCCAAACAGACTGAGAACCCATTGGCTGAGCCTCGACAGGATTGAATCCTTCACTTTAGGCAGGATGAAGCCTTGTTTGTGAGCCCATTCATGCCTTTCTCTCTTAAAGGGCCTGTAGGCTGCCAAGATTTGGCCCCCAGGTGGCATGTACCAGGCTGCTCTCTGGGGTAGGCATTGCTCCAGAACCCTATGGGCAGCCAGGTAGAGTCATACTTAGTCAGGAGGCTCCATGAGACACAATCAGGCATCTCCAGTACTTTCAGTGGGAAGTCTGAGCCCAGAAAGGCAGCCCCGCACCTCCATGGCTTGCTGGGCCAGCCACAGGCAGTTCGGTGAGGTACTCCCCAATAGAAAGAAACCGATTGGCCTATAATAGCATTAATAGATCTAAATAGAATGGATACATGTGCAATGTGTTGCCTGCAAAAAGTGAATGACCTAATATGTGTTGTGCTTGTTGGAATCTAGTGGCAGGCTTGACTGCAAGGAGTTGAACAGTGAGAGGAATTTTGCAGCCCTCTGGTGACCATACTATGCCAGGTACCTTGACAGAAGTACTGGTCCCTGGATCTTATGCAGGGCAATGGCCCATTCTCTCTGCTGAAAATGTTGTGTGGTTAAGTGTCAGTCTTTCCAGATGGCTTTCTCAGAGGGTTTCCATAGCAGAAGTTCATCTATATAATGCCAAAGGCAGCAGTGGCTTAGCTGGAGTGAATTTAGATCTTGTCAGCATAGGGTATGTGCAGTAGCATGGGCAGCCTAGCAAAGACAGACTGGGTGCCCTTGAAATTGAAAGTAAATTGAGGTTTTGAGGCTTCAGTTACTGGGACTGAGTAAAACAAATTGCCTAAATCTAGGACAGCAAAGTAGGGGCCCTGAGCCTTGTGGATATCATCTGTCATCTGTAATACTGGGAATGGGAAACTTAATGGTGGGAAACTGCATTTTAGTTTTGATAGTCAATTGTTAGTCTCCATTCATTGGTGGCTAGTTTTAACACTGGTCAGATAAGGCCCTAATGACCCTGATGTCAAACATGTCTCTAAAGACGGGCTGAAAACTCTCTGTACCTTGCTTCAGCAGATACTGTGGTATTATTACTCTTTTTAATAAACAGGGCAGTTGAACGGGTTCCCATTTGGCATCTGCCCTGAGAAAGGCCAAGAATTTGGATTTACTTTACCAGACACATCACGAGTAAGGGAGAGAGCTAGGAGAGTTACCAACACTGGCAACTGTGTTAGAACTATGGTGTCAATAGACACATCTAACTTAATTTGTACTACCTTTACAGTTTTACCTGCTATGTCTTACAGACTGTAGACAGTATGATGTTTCCTTACGGATTTAGAGGGGTTTCCTGAAATTACCATTACATGGACTCCTGTGTGTAATAGTCAGGGATGGCTGGGAGTTGTGTTTGTTGCAGTGGACCACCAGAGTTGTATATAGGTGATTATCCCTGGAAGGTAGGACAAGCTCTGGGGAGCTGCCATGTCCCTGGAGTAATGTTCTGGAGCTACCTAGTCGTGTAGGTCAGGGAAGTTGTTTGAGGCTGAAGAGGCCACTGAGATTGGACTTTATAGGAAGTAAAAGAGAGGAGCTTGCATCAAGCCGCTCCAGGTATCAAATCACTAGAGACACCCAATTGCTAGAGCTGTTTGGAATCATCCAGGCATTGCTTACTGATGGATTTGGCATGGGGGCTCCAGGACCAGGAGGTGTGTTATAGGCCTAACACCTAAGACTTTGCAGTTGAGGGCTGTCTTGGCACTGAAAGTCTGGGAGTCCTGGTGGGCTACCATGTCTATTCTCTTCAGGGATTTTCCCACCATGTCTATTACCATTAAATGGAAGAGTCTGGCCCTGTAATTTGGTGGTGAGGGTGCTTCTTGTAAGAAGGATTTTCTGGATTCAGGTCAGCTAGGACCTCTTTAGGATTGGGGATAAAGTTCTGGTCTTCTGAGTTGCTTACCTTTAGAGAAGTGATAGACCCACTGGAACCTTATCAATCTACACAGAAGGAGTCGGGCTTCCTCTAATGTCTTCTATTGGCTTTGAGACTATGCAGTAATAACCCTAATAGAGGCGTGAGCTTAGAGCCAAGCCATTAAATTCTAAATAAGCAAGGAAAGGGATTCTTTCTATATATCTTTAGGGCTAGCGCCTTTGGGTTTGGACTCTCCCTCATCTTTGGAAGCCTGTATAATGACATTGGGATCATCCACGAGGCCAGCCTTTGCTTTAATTCTGATTTATTTAGTGATTTGGGTGTCGGGCAGCTCTTCATGGGTGAAGTATCAGGGTCACCCATGTCTCCCAAGAATTTGGCTCTCAGTCTCTGGGGGTATTTTAAAAGGTGATGCACTGGAAGGGTTTAGAAATCCCAACAAATTGCTTCATTTCCGTGATGATGAGTAGCAGCTCAGAGCCAGTGCTAAACACTTTCAACAAGCAGTGGGCCCCTTTCCCTTCTTCCTGATGTACAAAATCTTTTAAAATAGTTTGACTCTCTAGATGTGCTCATTCTCTATTATCCCCCTTTAATTTGACCTTATGAATCATCACCGGAAAGATCTGAGATGAATGACCATGGTGTCTGGATTCATAGGCAGCTGCTTCCTTCACCAAGGTGTCCTGATCTACCGCATTAGGATTGGGGTCAGTCCCTATTCCTGTGCAATGGCAGCAGAATCATTAGGGCCTGCCCCTGGACCCTGAGAGTGTGGAACCAGTGTCTTGGACTGTTGGTATGCTGCCCTACTGGGCAGAACTCAAGCCTCTTTCTAAGCGCAGTTTATATTTGGTGACACAGGCACTAGGTTCTCAGGCTATTTATATCAGGCCATTGGATCTTGTGCCACTATAAACCAAGGGTGGAACTTAGGATATCCCATTTGGCCTCATCCGCACTTGCCTTGGCAAGGAGCCATGAATTACCTTGGCAAGGAGCCTGGCTTACCATGGCTTACCTTAGGATTCCCTGGGGAGAGTATCCTGGTGCCTCCTGCAACACAGTGGTCAGAGAAGTGGAGTCTCCCTCTCATTCTTGTAAGGGCCCTGCCCACCACCCTTCTCCAGTAGCCCACACTTGGGCTTGGAGGTGCCACACCTGTGTCCCAGCTATCAACTAACACAACAGTACCTTGTGAAAATCTCAGCCAATTCTACCATTTGGCAGTGGGGTCCGTTTTTAGAGTCAGGAAATAAACCCACTGGGAGAATCTACCCTCCATATGGTATTAATAAGCAAAAGATACATCTGTGGCACCTCAAATGAGCTCTGATGAGCAGTGCTCCAAAGTTTCAGAAGACTTTGTTTTGTTTTGTTTTGTTTTGTTTCAGAGCTCGCACTTTGGGATGGGAAGCCAAGGCAGCACTCTGCAGCATAAAGCAGTGCCTGCAAGCAGGGAGCCCCTCACGATAGAATTACCACCAGGGAAAGCAAGTTAGTCAGACATTTGCAAGTACAAGGCATCACCTCTAGTGAACTGCAATCACCGCTCTACCACTGTGTTGGCGGCAATTGTTATGACTTTGTTCATTTAACGTTTGTTAAGCAAAGCACAAGGTGCCCAATGGGGAGCTAGAGTTCCACAACAGAACACAAGAGGGATTGAAATGGAGAACTTTATTACTTGTAGGTCTTACAGGAAATACACAGCAGACCTCTGAAGAGCCATATGGGTAAGTCAAGACAGGATGTAAGCAAAGAGGGACAGAACCTGGGGCACGTGCCTTTATGAGTGTCCATGGAGGGAATGCTAAGGCTGAGGCCAGATTGGTCAATTCAAGCCTGAA
>JAPYYM010004461.1:0-10087 GCA_028534135.1 Potos flavus
ATTGACTTTCTAATGACTAGACAAAGTTAGTTGAGTAAGTTATCTGGTCAGTTCAGGGAAAAAAGTAGGGTGAGGGACTCAGAGGTTATCTTCTTCTGTCAATGGGTTCAGTTTATTGCTGTAAGCTTCTTCTTTTTTTTTTTTTTTTTTTTTTGGCTATGGAGACATGGCCATTCCATTTCCAGTTTTACCCTGGAACTAGAACTATATATTTGTTCATATATTATTTTTATTTTTTAAATTATTTTTTAAAGTAAACTCCACCCCCAACATGGGGCTTGAACTCACTACCCCAAGATCATGAGTTGCATACATCATGTTCTACCGACTGAGCCAGCCAGGCACCCCAGAACTATATTTTGAAATAGGGACAATTGGATTCAGAAAATTCCTTTTGTACAAATATAACCCATTTACAGCTAGTTATTCAAATATCCCATGACAGCATAATAAAAATGTGGGACTTTCATTTAATTAAAGGCTCTGGTTTATTCTTCCCTGGAAGTCATTGCTCACATTTGGAAAGTGCTCTCTTTCATGTATTTAAAACAGCATCTAATAGGAAGACAGTAATTGATTAAGAAGTAACTTGCTGATCTGAAATTGCTGATGTGATTTCAAAATGTATTTAAGATGAATCCAGCTCAATGAGGCTTGTACGCATAGATTGGGGAAATGAGGAGCTTGTCATAGGATTTTCATAGCCACCTCAAAATGGTAAATGAAGATAAATTGCAGAAATCAGGACTACACGTTGTAATCAAAGAGGAACCTTGCCCACAGCCTGAAACAAACTTGGAAAACAAGTGAATGGAAGATTAAACAATGAAGTCTGAGTAAGATTACTTGTTCCCCTGTGATTAAAGCCTGACAGGCTCCATGAGTCAAAATGTAAACATATACTAGTTATGGTGGACCTCACTGTTTTATATTTTGGCAAACCACAGCTGCCTGAGATTTACCATTGAAAAGGTGTCTTTGGGGAAATGAAACTAGCTACTGCCTTCTTTCAAGCATATGATCTATTATTCATAATAAGCAATTCCTACGATAGGAGTAAGCCTTCTTATAATATTCCAATGACTTTCCCACATTTTGAAAAATATATTTATGATATATAATCCCCTTGTGTTTTGCATACCTGATTCACAGAATATTCAAGAATTTCCCATTTTGTGCTTAATTTTAAGGTCTGCATTTTGAGATGTCTTCCTTTTTGTGAGCTGGCAGCTTTACTCATCAAGGTACTACCAAACATATGGATGGACAAATAAATACATAGCAGTAAGCACATGGTATAAATGAGAGTAATCTAAGTATGAAACCAGCCAATATTAGTAAATATTAGTAAAGCTAATATTTATTCAGTTACTTACTGTTTGCCAACATTGGGCTAAGCACTTTAGAGGAACTATTTCTTTTTACCAGTAATCCTAATAAGACAAAATCCCAGTATCCCAGATTATGAGAATAAAAGGTTTTGAAAATCTTAATTGTTGATAAAGAATTAAATCCCTAAATGAGAATAGAAAGCATTTTCCAGGTGATTTCTTGGTAATTTGTAAAACTGAAGTTTTCCTAAAATTAAGTGTATATTGATGCTTATGAATCATGCACTGCAAGTGTCTACAGTCAACTTTTAAGTAATTTCTCTGCCTTATTAGTCATTTTTATTAAAGTTTATATGAAACTTCCAATTAAAGCTCCAATCAAAGCCAAAAAGATAAAACCTTTTCCCTATTGCAAGTTTTCACTGAAGTACCCTGTCAACAGAAACCAATGCTAAGTCTAAAAGATCTTCCATGATTTGAACTTTTCGTTCATTTCTTGGACTGTGTTAACTACCTTCTATGCACCACACCTTGAGGACACAAATAAGACATGAACTCCACCGTCAAATAATAGCCAGCCTATTAAGAGAGACATGTAAACAAACCATAGCAAATGTAACACACAGTACATCACATAATAAAGGGAGATAGAATGGAGGCCCAAAGGAGGAAGTAGTCAATTTTCACAGAAAAAAAGGAAAATTCTAAGAAACTTCATGGAAGCAATGACAGAAAAGATAGTGTTTTAGGGGCACCTGGCTGGCTCACTCAGTGGAGCATGCAACGCTTGATCTCCAGATTGTGAGTTCGAGCCCCACATTGGGTGCAGAAATTACCTTAAAAAAAGAAAATGTGGGACACCTGGGTGGCTCAGCCAGTTAAGCGTCTGCCTTCAGCTTAGGTCATGATCCCAGGGTCCTGGTATCAGGCCCCACATCAGGCTCCCTGCTCAGCAGAGATTCTACTTCTCCCTCTCCCTCTGCTCCTCTCCCTCTGCTGGTGCTCTCCTGCCCTCTGTCTCCATCTCGCAAATTAAAAAAAAAAAAAAAAAAAGACGATGTATTAAATGTAGAGGAAAATCAGTGGCTTTTGGTGGTTGTTCCAGGTACTTATATGTTCAATCTACTTTTTTGTCAAAAGATGAATTACTTAAAAAAAAAAAAGCATAGGATTCTATCTCAGTCACCTACCATTCCATACTATTTTATTTCCTATTCCTGACATTCTGTTTCTCCCAGCACTTATCTTTTTTTTTTAAGATTTTATTTATTTATTTGACAGAGGGAGATCACAAGTAGGCAGAGAGGCAGGCAGAGAGAGAGGGGGAAGCAGGCTCCCCGCTGAGCAGAGAGCCCGATGCGGGGCTCGATCCCAGGACCCTGAGATCATGACCTGAGCCGAAGGCAGAGGCTTTAACCCTCTGAGCCATCCAGGTAACCCAAGCACTTATCTTAACTTCCTTTTTTGCTTTTAAGTAACTAATCAGATTGTTTTCCTATCAAATGAAAATTCATCTCAATAGTTATGACACCACCCAGTGACATCACACGTAGGTATAGGAGACAGGTACAAGCATGTTTAGTCCCACATTGCTTCTAAGAGAAAAATATGGAAACCATTTAAAGATGCATCAGTAAGAGAATGGGTAAATTGTGGCCCTTTGACACAATGAAATATCATAAAACAGTTTAAATGAACTGGAAGATATGTATTAATACATGTTGAATGAAAACTTGAGAAGTGTAGAATATATCATTTTATAAAGATGGAAAACAGGCAAAACCCATTATTGTTATGGATACATTTATAGTATAAGCATAAAAAAACACAAAAATTAAAACTCAAAAGTCAGGGGCACCTGGCTGGCTCAGTCAGTAGAGCATGTGACTCATGATTTCAGGGTCCTGAGTTCAAGCCCCACGATGGGCATGGAGTCTACTCAAAACAAAACAAAACACCGGACACCTGGGTGGCTCAGTCGTTAAGTGTCTGCCTTCGGCTCAGGCATGATCCCAGGGTCCTGAGATCAAGCCCCACATCGGGCTCCCTCCTCAGCCAGGAGCCTGCTTCTCTATCTCTGACTCCCTCTGCTTGTGTTCCCTCTCTCGCTGTGTCTCTCTCTGTCAAATAATAACCTTGAAAAGGGGAAAAAACAAACAAACAATCCTAAACTAAAAACAAAACAAAACTTCTAAAGGATGCCTGGGTCGCTCCATCGGTTAAGCATCTGGCTCTTGATTTCAGCTCAGGTCAAGATCTCAGGGTCCTGGGATCAAGTCCCTCATAGAGACAAGATACAATGTGAATTTCAGGTGAATCTTTCTAAAAGCTCTGGGGATGACAGATTGAGAGATAAGTCAGGGGGACCACTTGTAAGACACCAATACAGTAATCCAGGTGACAACTGAGGAGGGCCTGGGGGATGGGCAAATGCTCTGATTCTCAAAAGGGTAGAAAAGGACAGATTCTGGAAACTATAAATTGGTAAACTACATTTTCTCTCTAGAAAACTCCAAAAATCACCCAAAAGGTCATTGAGGAGCCTTAGAAAATGCATTGATCACTAGGAACTACTAGCAATTCGCCTAGAGGCATCCAGACCAACCTCCTCTCCTTTGCGATTGGTGAGCCAGATTGAGAGATCGAAGAGTTTGATGGTCAGTGTGCCTTCACTTCTCCATACTAACTCCACCCTGTGCTTTGTTTCTGCCTTGCCCTTTATCACAATAACCTAGATAAAGGTTTTTCTGTAAGGATTGTTAGGATCTCAGTGAGACCCTCACAATTCAGAGATGCACCTTTAAATCCAAAACCAAGGCCAAATAAAAGATGCTGGAATTTGCAATTTTTCCCAATTTCAGAGGCTATGGCAGCCAATCACTCATGAGCCTTGACACACTGATATGTCAAGAATTCAACACGATACTCCAGATAAGAACTGACCAGGCTTTCGAAGCCAATTAATTTTGTTTCATATTGGTTATTCTCAGCGTTAATCCTTACGTCCATTTGTACCCATGCCCAATGGATGGCTATGGGTCCCCAAGATCCTGCCAGCCTCTCTTCCATTCCCACCCTTGGGTTCTTTGCACAGCTGGTTCTTCCCTAGAATGCCCTGTCGCCATGCTTAACCTCTCTGATTTTAGGCCTCAGCTGAAGGCTTTCTCTGGCCTCCCAACTAAATCTAGGATGTCCCTTGGTTTCACCCTTGTTTTCCTTCAGGACATTTGTTACAACCGGCACTGATTTATCAGTCTGCTTTGGCTTGGTTTTGCCTTGTCAGTCTCCCCACAACAATTAGAGTTCCCTCAGGGCAGGGACCAGGTCTGTCTTATTCATCACTGTATCACCAGGAGGTAGCATGGTGTCTGGAACGTAGTAGGTTGTCAATTAATATTGAATGAAGGAATGAATTTGTCTTCCTTGATCCAAACTTGGCTCATTTATAAGACTCCAGTTTGCTTCCTCAGCCTCTCCACTTTGCTCTCGACCCTGACCAGCCACCAACCTTCTCACCCATACAGTATCCTATTTCACCCTTCACCTCTCCTGGCTCAGCCCTTCCAGCCAGATCTCTCCCCTCAGGCAACACAATGAACAACGTGTTTGTCTTGGAGCTATTTCTCTCGCTGCCTCAGTGATCAGCTAGAGCTATTAACCTCAGCTGATCCTTGCTGCCTCTCCTTGACAAGAAAAGAAAGAAATAAATAAAAATGAACAACAAAAAACAGCCCAAACCACAGCTGCCTTGGGATCCTTCAGCTAATCCTTGAGTACTGGCTCTAATCACCAAATTTATATCAGGCACAAAGTTGGCAGTGTGGCTCAATTAATTGTGAATCAATATCGTGATGATCCGTAACAATCACAGCTTTGGTCAATGACATCATTGGAACGCTATTTTCAAGCTGGGTTCCACACTTGAAGGGGAAAATATTGAAAACTTAAAGTATGCCCAGATGAAGATGATGAGTTTGTAAACTGTTGAAATAGGAATGGAACTTGACACACGGACTCTGAAGCCAGACTGAATTTGAACCCCACCTCCACTACTTACTATGTGATACTTACTAATTAATTAACTTTGTGCCTTGATTTCCCCAGCTGTGAACTGGGGCTAATAAAATAGCGCCCATCTCATAGAGCACTGTGAGGATCAAATGAGTTAACATGTGCAAAGCACTTAAAATACTATCAGGCACATACTAAGTTTCACTGTTTCACTGTCAGATGTTATATGACGCCTGGGGAATAAACTGGTACAGCATTTGATTCATTATTCCTCAAGACCCTGGCTACGTAGAGTGGGGTCTGAGGATCTGCAGCCTCGGCTCCACCTGGGAGCTTGTTGGGAATGCAGAATTTCAGGCCCCAGCTTGACCTGCTGAATCCGAGAGGGCGCAACAGGAACCAAGTTGGGAGGGGGGAGAGATACAATCAGTAAGAAGCCAATCCCATATAAGAACAAAAATTGAGGGGTGCCCGGGTGGCTCAGTTGTTAGGCATCCGCCTTCCGCTCAGGTTGTCATCCCAGGGTCCTTGGGGTGGAGCCCCATGTCGAGCCCCGCGTCGGGCTCCCAGTTCAGCAGGAGGCCTGCTTCTCCCTCTCCTACTCTCCCTGCTTGTGTTCCCTCTCTTGCTGTGTCTCTCTCTGTCAAACAAATAAACAAAAAGTAAAAAATTAAATCTTAAAAAAAAAAAATTGATTTTTTTGATTCTTTTCTCCTCCTTTCCTATTCTCCCATCTCTCTTTTTTTCCCTCCAACTCTCACTCTTTTTTTCTTTCCTTTAATAACATATGTAAAATAACAAAACAAAACAAACAAAACAAAGCAAAACAAAACACACCAGCTAAAGAGAAGCAGCAAGAGCTTGGAGTGTGTGTCCCCGACCAAGTGCAGCACCATCCGGGCCACTGCCGCAGCTCATCGCTCTAAAGAAGCCCCAGACTGAAGCAGCCAATGGGGCTTCTTCCTTCACCCACCAGAGAGCAGAGCCCAAGAGTCAAAGTGGGCCAACAGAGGGCTGAGGGTGGGGTGAGGTGGGGTGGGGAGTAGGCCAGCCTCCTGCCGGGCAGGAGCAATACTGACTCCTCTTCCCGCTCTAGCTCCTGGAAGAAGAGCTTCCCAAAGGGTACAATCCCAACTTGAGCAGCTCGCTGTGCCCCACATGGCCATTCACTGGAAGGTCCTTACTCTGGGCCAGCCTCCACCCACCTGGGGGAAGTAGGAGGAAGCAGCCATGAGAGGGGAAAAAAAAAAAAAGAACCTTAGGCTGAGGTGCCTGGCTGGTTTAGTTGGTAGAGCATGTGACTCTTGATCTGAGGGTCATGAGTTTGAGCCCGACGTTGGGTGTAGAGATTACTTAAAAAAAAAACAAAAAGAAAAACAAACGTCAGGCTGCATGCCGCATGGAGGGCTTCACACTGTAGCAGCCAGAGAAAGAGTGTGTTTGAGCCCCAACCATGAGACGCCCTCATGGGAATCCAGTCAACCATAAATGGCCCGTAAGATCCCCAATAAAAACCTAGTTTCTGCCTCGTGAAGAATTGTCACATATAAGAGGACACAGAGAAGTTGCTAAACAGACTGCAGAGATGTGCCAAGGAAATGTGGGAGAAATGCTTTCAGATTTGACTCCTCTTTGACAGCAAAAGATCTCTTATTTTGAGGGACCATAGTAAGGGAATCTTTGGCTGTGATGGGAATGCTGTGGAAAACCAAGACCACTGAAAAGGAAAACAGTTTCATCTTGCTGATGAGACGAAGGAAATATGTTGTTATATATAGTTTTTTTTAAATCATTTTCTGTGCATTTGGGTTCCTAACTAGAGTATAAGACACGATATGTCAGGGGCCGTATCTTTCTCTATTAGTTTCCCCAGACAGAACCTAATACACCATGTGGCATGCAGTAGGTGCTCAATAAATGAACTAATTTCAGGAGATGCTCATCTCACCGGATGTAAATCGATTTGACAATAATCAGATGATGAAGAGCATTAATATGAAGTAAATCTATGGCATTGAAAGACCAGAATCTGTCATGAACCTCTGCTTCCTGTGGTAACCAAATATTTACACAGAAGGCAGCAATGGGAGTTGTTAGGAAAAAGTGTAAACAGATAAGGATTAAAATCCTTGTGCCTCTAATTTGCTATGTGAGTCCTGCCCTTAAGTCACCTAACATTTAGTAGGGCTTCAATTTCCTCATCCAAAATGAAGGTAGAAGACAGGAGTTATTACAGCAAATAAAAATTAAGGGGCTGAGCATCAAAGACATGACTGGGAAGAAATTCATTTCTGTCCTATTTCCTGGCAGAGAGATCCCTGGTTTCATGCTGGCAGTGTCCCAGACTTCCCTAGTTGTCCTTCGTACCTGAAAAATGAAGAAAATGAAGGTGGTCAGTGAGGTCTGACTAATACTAGGAAAAGATTCTAAATCCATCGAGGTTCACAGTCAAGTTACCCCTCATTATAACTCCTCACCTGCTTTTTAATATAGATGGAGTTACACAGAACTTTTGGGGGATGGAGCAAATGCTAGCTTTAGGGTGTAAAGGGGTTGGGATGAGGGAGCAAGATTTGGAACCAACTGGTACAAGTACCCATTTGCATAGGGTATCTAAGCAGCAAAGGTCCCTCTCTGCCAGGTGAGGCGATGCGATGGGCAGTAAGGAAAAGAAGGGATCTGTATTGTCCTGGTCCCTTTCTTCTCCCCAGACAAGATCTCCATATGTCTCAGTCCATTTGAGCTGCTATAACAGAATACCATAGACTAGGTGATTATCAACAACGGAAATTTATTTCTCACAGCTCTGGAGGTTGGGAAGTTCAAGATCAAGACACTAGCAGATTTGGTGTTTGGTGAGAGCCCACTTCCTGGTTCACAGATGGCCATTTTTGGCTGTGTCCTCACATGGGAGAAGGGGCAAGAGCAGCTCTCTGGGGGTCCTTTTATAAGAGCACTAATTCCAGTCAGGATGGCTCCACTGTCATGACCTAATCACCTCCCAAAAGCCCTACCCTCCAAATACTATCACACTGAGAGTTAAGTTTCAGCATATGAATCTGAGAGACACAAATATTCAGTTTATTGTACCATTCTTTTTTTTTTTTTTTTTTTAATTTATTTGACAGAGAGAGAGCACAAGCAGGCAGAGTGGCAGGCAGAGGCAGAGGGAGAAGCAGGCTCCCTGCTGAGCAAGGATCCCGATGTGGGACTCGATCCCAGGACCCTGGGATCATGACCTGAGCCAAAGGCAGCCGCTTAACCAACTGAGCCACCCAGGCTTCCCATATTGTACCATTCCTGAATGAGTAAAAGAGGTCCATTTTCTTCCAAGACTCCTCATTACTAAACCAAGGGTCAAGAACAGTAAGTAAATCCATTACTTATTGTTTTAAGACTGCATAGTGGCTTAATCTTGGTTCAAAGAAAATGAGACCAGCTGATGTTTCAATTCAAGAACAGTAGCAGAAAAAAAAAATCTGATGCCAAATATGGAAGTTTATTATATCCATAGTGGGGTGGAAAGCAAAGAATTAGCAGGAACAAAAGTAACACATATGCCCCCAAATCTTCGGTTATCTCATGATGAGTCATTTGCTGAAAGCAGTGGTTCAGGAGGGTTACGCCATATTTTGAAACTATGCTAAGTAACAGAGTGAAGAGGACGAGAAAGGAAATAGAATCTTATCAAGAGGGAAATGAGCCAAGCAAAAGCAAAAGAATTTCTGGAATACTTGTGAAGTAAATCTATTTAGAAACCTCAGAGGCCCTTAACCCTTCGGGGGAGGAGAACCATGAATGTAGGCCCTTCGTGGTTTATGATTTACAATTCTAAAACTTGGCCAAGTCCAGCCAGAACTCCAGAATTATATTTTTTTAGATCTCTAATATTATTGGAACATCAGCTTGTTGTTGAAAAAAATGACAATTCAACTGAACAAGATGAAGATCACGTGAAATCAAAAACATCATTTAGAAGTAAATTGATTTCTAATGCAAATGTTTCCAGTCCCAAATGGAGATGATTACTTGCCCCAGGAATATTATCCAGATAATGAAAATTGAGCCCAAAGATGTAACTTACTTTATTGGTAGGTGGTTCTCGAGGTGGCTTCAGGAAATAAAATCTAACAACTTTTCTACCTACAGTAAGGGTAATTTACATATATTGGATTCTCTTTACCATGTAATTGTTAGTTTCCTAATTTACTGCTTGGTTGTTAACTTCATTTCAAAAACAATAGCAGCTTCTCCAACAAAATTCTATTCATTCTTTCAAGTTATAATTGTAGAAATTTCTTCACTCTTGAATTCCACTAATTTCCATTAATTATCATTAAATTAGTAGATTAAACTTTAAGACCTTTTTCAATGGAAATGTTTGTTAATCTAATTCTGCCATTCTCCTTAGGGGACTGTTAACTCAAAAATATTTGTTCTTTTGTGTTTGTATTTCTGTTTACTCTTTTCCCCTCTCAAGTTAAGCATTGGGGACTTTGTTTTTCCAACTTTGAAATGAGTACGTGTATCACATAAGCTTAATATTAAGAAAACGTACTTCAGCACCTATAATAAAAGTGACCTATTTGCACTAAGAGACAATGAGCTGGTTTAAAAGCTTTCTTCTTTGTTTTTACATATACGCTATAAAGTAATTACTAGAAAGTAAAATTCAGTCACTTTTCTTCACTGAAGATCAATTCCATCGGAGTCTTAGTATTACTGAAATCAAAGCACTTACTATT
>JAPYYM010004462.1:0-10087 GCA_028534135.1 Potos flavus
GTTTTCCCAGAGCTGGGACTGTGCTTGGCGGTGACAGCCGGTGCTGGGAGGTCGTGGGGAGGAGGGGCAGAGGCGGCCCACAGCGGTTACCAGGGAGACGCAGCTGGGCCTCTTGCAGGGAAGGGGGAGAGATGCGTTGATTGATTACCCAGGGTTAGGGGTGAGGGCAGCCCCCCCTTCCTCCTCCTCCCCAAAATGGGTTCCCCATAAGGGACCAGGCAGCAGGAGGGAGGAGGATGGAATAAGGGCAGGGATAGGCCTTCCTGCCCCCGGCCCCAGACTGGCTGCTCCCGGCCCCTTCAACCCCACCCCACCCGCCGGCTCCCTCCAAGCAGCCCAGGGTCGGCCTTCAGCAGGAGCTAGGGCTGGGGGCACCTCCGCGGGGCAGAGAGTGCTGCTCCGGGATCTCCCCCCATCTCCCTCCTCTTCTGGAAAATGGGGAGTGCCAGAACCCGTCCTCCAGAGCTCCTGGGAGGAAGGGATGCAATGCTGAGAGAACAGCGGGTGCTGGGGGAGAGGTCGCCCCTCCCAGGCAGGGCTGCTAAATTGGGCGTAGGGGGAAGAGGGTGTGGGCGGACGGAGAGCCCCAGCTGAGCCGAGCCAAGCCCATCCCCACTCTCCTCTTTCCTGTTTCCCTGAGGTCTTGCCCACCCACCAGGTCCCTGCCCTGCCCCTCAGAGCTTCTCCCTTGTTAATTCCTGCAGCCGCCCCTTCAGCAGCTGCCATTATAACTACATTTTGCAGACGAGGAAACTGAGGCTCAGAGAGACTAAGTCATTCACTCAAGGCCACACGGCAATTAATGTCTGAGCCAGGACTCGAACCAAGGTAACCTGACTCAGGCCCTGAGTTCAGGCCCTGCATTGCCGCTGACTTGCTGTGTGACCTTGGACAGGCTTCCCCTCTCCGGGCCCTGCCAGAGCCCTGGGAGAAGAGAACAAGGGGACGCAGAGCAAGCCTCCGGTTCAGACCCTCTCCCCAGAGTGTTGCTGCAGAAAGGAACCAGTAAAGACAGACTTTTCTTGTCTGAACGCTGGACCTAGTGCAAAAGTCTTTACGGAGGCTACTTTCCCTTTGGAAATCTCCCAGTTGCCCTGAAAGATTGGAATTTCCATTGTTTCTATTTTATAGCTAAGGAAACTGAGGCTCAGGGAGGTGAAGTGACTCACCCAAGATCACACAGCAGGTGCGTGAGAAGAGCCCAGATTCATCTGAAGGCAAACGGTGCTCTTCTTGTGAGGATAAATTCTGCTCCTGGTTCAGCCATAACACGGCTGGAGTATTTACCCAAAGAGCTTTCCTTGAGAAACTAAAGGCGAAAATAAACTCTTCCAAAAGCAGAGAAACGCATGAGTTTGTAGAACGTTTGTTTCAATTCAGGGTGAAGCCCAGCCCCTGAGAGACGCAGTCCGACTGCCCGGGAGCACCTGTGGCCCAGAACGATGCCCTTTAGAACTGGCTGTCGGAGGTTCGAGGACAGGTCGGGACCATTTCCGGCCTGGGCTGGGACCCTGGCTCGCCAGTGACCCGCCCTTTCTGAGCCTCAGTTTCCGTATCTGTCAGATAGGGCTATGAGTAGCACCTGTCCCGCGTGTGGGAGGGGCTGAGCGGCCGCGGCATCAACGGTCCACCTGCGAGGGCACGTCTCCCTGGCCACGTGCTCTGGCTCTGACCCTCCCGGCCACGCTTGTCTTCATTTCCCTGCATGAAGGCCAAACCTGGCAATTCTGCGGACAGAAGGACTAGAGGAGGTAAAACCAGAACATCAGGGCTGTTCAGAGGTAACCCGAGGTGAGGCCGTGACACAGTGTGACTCAGCCCTGTCGGCAGGTGACCATCATCCTGGTGCCGGGGCTCCTCCGATTCTCAGGTACCCCAAAAAGAACGCGGCAGGAAATGGCCGTCAGAGTCCTCTCCTGACCATGCCAATCTCTCTTGTTTGGGGCAGAGTAGGGAAAGCAAACTGGCTCAACCCCTCAGTGCTGTGTGATCTGGGGCCCGTCCTTGACCCTCTCTGGGCCTCGCTTTTCTCCTCAGCTACTTGAGTCATCACTGGTCCAGATGCCTACCGAAGGTCAGTCCAACTGTCCTCTGAGGTTGTGAAAAACACACACGTAACTGCAAGGAAACTGAATGCCAGGCACGGGAGGAGAGAGCCCCAGCCTCCGGTGGGAGGACCAGACTGACCAGGGCACAGCGTGGGAAGTCCAAACGTGACAAGAGGCACGGCGGCCACATATTGATTGTTAGCCACTTGCCCGTGCTCTGCCAAGCCCTTGGCCCCATTTCCTCAGGCGGTCCCCACAACACCCCTACGTGACAATGACCGTTATTAGCCCCATTCTTCAGAAGACCAAACTGAGGCCCGGAGAGGGAAAGAAGCTTCCTGGGGTCACACAGCTGGTCAGAGATTGTGGGAGGGGGGAGGAAAGCTCCCTGACATCTCCTGCCCTCCCCTGGTGAAGGAAGAACGGGGG
Source organism: Potos flavus (assembly GCA_028534135.1). Lineage (NCBI taxonomy): Eukaryota > Metazoa > Chordata > Mammalia > Carnivora > Procyonidae > Potos > Potos flavus. Next base: position 2,478 of record JAPYYM010004462.1, read on the forward strand.
CGTGGAAAAACTGGGGAGTCAGGCCTTGGGGTTCTATTTCTGGCTTTGTGCTGACTCAGACTATGACCTTGGGTGAATCACTTGCCAACTCTGGCAAGCCTAAAAACAACTCCCCCAAAGAAAATGTCCCAGCCCCAAGCCCCCAGTGTGCAGGAGCAGCCAGGGGCAGGAGAGGGTACGGTGGCTTATAAAGGGGAAGGACACGGGGCTCTGGATGGCGGTGGGAGGACTTTCTGAACGTTGGGGTCTTATCTACGGTGGGTGGTCCTGGGAGCAGGAGGAAACAGCCTCAGGACCACCAGCCAGAAGCTGGCACTTCCCCAGCCCCTCCCCTCCCCCAGCCACCCAGACAGTCCTTAAAATACCTCAGTGCCAAAGCTGCTCCAGCAGCTGGAGGTGACCTAATTAAACCTGGTTCTTCCCCCTCCTACAGCGTGTGCGTGTGTGCGCGCGCGTGCGTGTGTGCGTGCGTGTGCCTGGGGGTGAGGGGCTGCCCCAGCCTATATTTGAGCTTCATAGAGACCTTTTCACTCTCCTGGTCACGTGCCCCTACTGCCTGCGGGGGGGGGGGGGGGCACCGCGATGAAGGCCTTTGGGCTACCTTGGCACCGGTGAGGGTAAAGATGCCAGAATGGGCACTATAAGAGCTATGCTCACATCCCATCTCTGCCAGGCTGTGTGACCCTGAGCAAGTCACTTTCCCACTCTGAGTCCCCGTAGAGAGAGGAAAGGGTTGGTCAAAGTCACACTTAGAGTAGCTGAACTCAAATCAGTGTGACCTCAAAGCCCAGAGCTTTCCAGGGTGCCAGCCGCCACCCCAGGGTCCATCATTCCACCGGCTTTGGAGCAAGGGAGAAGGCCCCCACTACTTTTTGTTCCCTACCTGGCTGCTCTGCGTGGACACAGGTCCCAGCTGCCCCAAGCCCCCTTCCCACCAGGCTCTGGGACTTGGCTGTGCTGGCTGTGACCTGTAGCCGTGACCCTCTCAGCCAAGCCCGGAGCGCCCTCTGCTGGTGCCAATCTTGGGGCCCTGCCTCCAGCCCAGCCTGTGGGTATCCCCTCCCCGCAGGATGGCTGTGTAAGACCCCCTATTCCTCCCTCCAGAGCCCTTCCGTGGCCGGTGGGCATCCGTGAACATTGCCAGGCCTGGGAGGGGACTCTGAGGCCCAAACTATCCCTTGGCCATTCCCAGGCCCCTCTGTGACCAGTTCCTGCTTAGATCTTTTTTTTTTTTTTTTTTTGGAGTGGAGGACAGACAGATCCAGAGGGGTGGGACAGATATGGGAAATAGATGCTGGAAAGGAGTTCAAGGAAATGGTGGGGGTAGGCGGAGGGAGTCTGGGTGAAGGAAACATCCAGAATTTGGAGGGGCCACTGGGATGGAACTGGCTCCCCACCCTCCAGGGGGCTGGAGACTGCCCCTCCCCATCCAGAGGCTTCTTCTGGGGCTCATCCAGGTGGGCAGGGTGCCAGGCTCTCGGAGAGGTTGCCCACCCTCCTCCCGGCGCACTTCCTCCTCCCCTCCCCCAGCCCCAGCGGATGCAGCAGTTGCACTCTGTATTTATTATTGTTCTCGCTCGGCGTCCCTCCCCTCTCCCTGGGAAGAGCCTGCAGGCTGGCAGCCTGGCAGGAACCTGCTGTCTCCCTTGCGGGTGCCAGCATCACCCCTTATCTCTGCCCGCACTCCTTGTGCCCGGGCGGGCCACTCAAGGACTTGGGGCTAGCCCCGGTTGCCCCGAGTCCCTGCATCCCGCAGCTGGGGGCCACCAGCCCCTGGCTCAGCACCCTAGCCTCCCCAACCCCACCCCCCCACCCCCGCCCCGGCCCGGGGCTGCACCCTGGCAAGGGTGGAGGTGAGAGCGAGACCAGCAAACAGGGGAGAGGAGTAGCCTCAGGAGAGGCTCTGGGTGGGGGCCGCTCTGAAGCGAAGATAATTACATGGAGCCACCTCTCCAAGCCCATTAACACAATTATCCCCATCGCGTTGGGGACGAAAGAGTCAGGACAAGACAGCTGCTCCAGGTCCGACTGTCTGCCTGCCCTAAATGGTCCGTCCCGGCCCGGCCCCAGATTCCAGGGGGACTGACCCACAGGCTCCCTGCTGCATTCCCCTTTCGCATCTGGTAGGAGCACAATTATTCCCCAGTCATTTCTCTTCCCCGGTTCCCAGACGGGAGGCTGCGGCTTGGCGAGTGTCTGCTCTGCTCTGCCTCCTGGACCAGACACAAGTCCCAGACACACACACACGCTCTCACAGGGAGCCACACGGCCTCAGCTTCCCTCGGGGCCTGGAGGAGGGAGGGAGGGAGGGAGGAGGGAAGAGGGAGGACAGGGTGGGCTCACCCACAAACCCTCCAACACCGCCCTCTGTAAACTGAACGGGGCTGGGCCAGCCCCAGGGGAGGGACCCACCTTCCCAGCCCCGCCGCGTCCTACCTCCCCGCTTTGCCCCTGCCAAAGCCAGTTTCTGGAGCCGGTGTGCCCTCGTCGCCCCGTCCTGTCCCTTACCTCTCCCGGGCAGCCGGGGTCCAGCCACCACCTCCCGCAGCCGCCTTCGGCACTCTGCCTCTCTCTGGCGCTCGGAGCTGGCCAGCAGGGGCCGGGCCTGAAGGATGTGTTGTGTGTACGACTCTGTGTGTGTGTGTGTGTGTGTGTGTGTGTGTGTGTGTGTGAGTGAGCATGCGGCGCCCCGAGCCCCTCACTCACTCACTCACACACGCCCTCCTCCTGACGTCAGGAAGAGCAGGAGGGAGGGACTGGGATGGGAATTTGTTCTCCCAGCTTAAAGGGACCCGGGGCCCTGCTGCCTGGGGCCAGACACCGCCTCCTGAGTCAGGCACGGACCGGGTGAGGGAGTTAGCTGCGTCTCTCCGGGCCCTAAAGCTTCTTTTTTTGGAAAGTGGCTTTTATTGCCGGGCCGGGGTATAATTTGCCCTGCCCGGTGGGAGTAGCTGCCGAGGAATGCGGGGGGAGAGAAGCTGGGGCAGCCCGAGTTCCGCGTTCCTGGCAATTAGCTGGTGGGTGGGAGTGCGTGCGTGCGTGCGTGTGTGCGTGTGTGTGTGTGTGTGTGTGTGTGTACACGCGAGTGTGCTGGGGCCCTCGGGGTGAGGGGGTGAGTCTGGGAGAACAGAGGTCTCAGCAGAGAGGAGCCCTCTCTGAGGGAGCCCCAGACAAGGGCGGGGCGAGCCCGGTTTCGGGGACTCTCAGACCTTCCTCCACCATCTGGATCCTCGGCGTCCCCGGCCTCCGGCCTCCGGTAGCACCGACGCTGTGCTCAGGTCTGCTCCCTGCTTGGCGGAGATCCCTGTGAGCGCCTGAACGCGGGCGACCACAGGAGCTCATCTCCTTCTCTGGCCCGAGGTCGGGGTTCCTATTGAATTGAATTGAATTGAATTGCCCCTTAGGGAGTGATAAGCTCGCTTCTCTCACACTCACTCTCTCTCTCTCTCTCTCTCTCTCTCTCTCTCGTGTCTCTCTCTCTCTCTCCAGGCTGGACAGCCCCTGCCCCTTCCCAGTGCCCCGGTTTCCACATCAGAGAGGCTCTGGGTGTGGATCTCGTTCCAGCACTCCCGGGCCAGACCCTGTGCACTTAGGAAAATCTTTTTTTTTTTTTTAATTTTATTTATTTACTTGTCAGAGAAAGAGCGAGAGCACAGGCAGAGGCAGAGGGAGAAGCAGGATCCCCGCCGAGCAAGGAGCCTTGATGTGGGACTCGATCCCAGGACGCTGGGATCATGACCTGAGCCGAAGGCAGGCGCCCAACTGACTGAGCCACCCAGGCGTCCCTAGGAAAATCTTTTACTGACTCTGAACCTCCGCAGCCTCTCTGTAAAGAAGGGAAGAAGGCCCTTTCTGAGCCGAGGTCGGTGTTTCCAGAGCCGTCTGTAGCTAAGCCTCGGGCCCTGCTAGAGAGGGCTCCACCAAGGGGTTTCTCTTCTCCCCACCCTTTCTCCTCGGCCTCGGCTTGGAGAGAAGCAAGGCTCTCCCGCATATATCCTTAGTACTCCTGAGGCAGGCTGGCATTTTCAACAGAAGTCTTATTAAAATTAAAAGGAGGAGGGAGTCAAAAGGGAAATGATCGAGAAAAATGCAAATAATGACAACAACCAGCGAGATGCGCTGAGGGCTTCCCAGCTGTCGGGCAGTGTGGGCTCTGCCACCGGCCAAGGCCCACAGCGATCCAGCCATGTATTACTGTCGCCCCTGTTTTGCTGCTGACGACGTAAGGCTCAGGTAGGAGGAGGGAATTGCCCATGTTCGTGATCTGGTTAGAAGGATATTGAACCCGAGGCTGTCCAATGCCACCACATATCCCTGCCCTTCCAGAACCTCCCAGAACAATCTGGCTCAGACAGTCTAGGTTCCAGATCTTACACAAGAGGTGGGGATCCTTGTTGCCCATCGGCACCCGAGGCCTTGAGTTCAGATTCCGTTCTACCCGCTAGACTGAGGACCCCGCCCAGTGGAATCTCACTTGGCTTAAACCCTTCTCTTCTTTCTTGATCTTCCTTTCTTCCAAAGACAATCATAGTTTTCAAGGTGCTTGCGCGGGCACCCGCTCACCTGCTGCTTATAACAGCTCCGTGAGCTTTACCTGGATGAGGAAATGGGAGAGGGATGGGGGACCTCACTGGGAGAGACGGGGGACCTCACTGAGTCACCCGGCTCAGAAGTGAGAGAGTGACAGAGCAGGCTGTGGTCTCATCATGGTTCTCACGCTCCAGGAGAAGGGCCGGGGCTGGGGTGGAGGCCTGCGATCTCCCCTGCCCACCACCCACCGTCCCTTCTTGGGGGAACAGCCCCCATGCTGTCATCTGGGGGATGCCCTCTCCTCCCTCCTGAGCCACAGGAACCCCGGCGGCCCATCAGAGCCAGAGTCAGGAATGGGGTTGGAATGCCAATGCCAAGGCCGGCTCTTCACATGGCTGCTGAGTTAGCAGGGATTTGGCCTTGGGCTGTTGGTGGCCGAGCTATGGATTACAAGCCATTGGGCCAACAGCAGGGAATAGCCAGGAAGGACTTTTCTGAGGTGATGATGTTTGAGCTGAGCCCCAAGTGACAAGAAGGAGCCAGACTTGCCCGAATCCAGAGGGAAGACACTGCGGGAAAAGGGAATGGTTGGTCGGAAGGTCCCTGGGTGGGTGTGAGCTTTGGAGTGCCTGAGGAGCTGGAAGGAGGCTGGCGTGGCCGAAGGGGGAGGATAGGAGACTGGAGGCCAGGAGACCTATGAGAGCCCGAGGCCTGGTCTGCTGTGGACAAGGCCAAGGCAAGGGCCACGGGCCCGACCCTGACTTCGTGTCCGGCCTTCCTTGGAGGCCCCACCCTCCGGCTGGCGGACACGAGTGGGGGCCGCCAGGCGGTCCGAGATCCGTGAATGAAGGAGGCTGGGCCAAGGTTTGAAGTAGTGTTATGATTATTCTCGACAACGAGGAGAGAGCACAGCTGTTCATTCAGGAAATGAGCAGCCCATGGCACCACCCACCCACCCACCAGCCGCTGAGTAACAAAGAAATTGTCTGCTTGAAACCAGGGGTTCTGCCGCCGAGGCTATTTTTGTGAAACGCTGAGAATTCAAAAGCTCATCTCCTCGAAAGCCTTCCTCACCTCAGAGAATCTGAAGAGGTGGGTAGGAGCAGAATAGCCCGTGAGTCGTACTGATTCCCTCTGACTCATAATCCCCACCCTGTTACCTACTGTCAGCCTGCCCAGCGGGCCCAGGCCTGGGCCGACCTGGCCTTGAATCCACAGAATGCCTTACGATACATTCATCCTTAAGACGGGGGTGCCATCCGTTGGACGAAGTGGAAACTCAGGCACAGAGAGGTAAAGGAACTTGCCCGGTATCACACAGCTGGTGGTGGCACTGGGATTAAATCTCAGGAGTTCTGGCTTCATTACCTTCCTATTCTTTCTGCCTTTATGCCACACTGTCTTTCAGATGTCTTTTCAGTTCGCTGGATGCCCATCGCCTTGGCCATGGGACTCGTCTCCAGCGGGTTCTAGTGATTTTTTTTTTTTTAAGATTTTATTTATTTATTTGACAGAGAGAGAGATCACAAGTAGGCAGAGAGGCAGGCAGAGAGAGAGGAGGAAGCAGGCTCCCCGCTGAGCAGAGAGCCTGATGCGGGGCTCTATCCCAGGACCCTGAGATCATGACCCAAGCCTAAGGCAGAGGCTTAAACCCACTGAGCCACCCAGGCCCCCCGGGTTCTAGTGATTTTGCCCCGTAGATCAGAGTGGCTCTTCCATCCTCTCTTCCTGTCCCCTGGGCATCTTCTCCAGTCCGACCACTGCCTTTCTGCCGAGAAGGTCTTCTTCTGCAGCTTTGACCATGTCATTCGTTCATTCATTCAAACCTTTGACAAATATTTATTGACTCCTCAGACGGTCTAGGCTGGAACACAGCAGTGAACCAGACAGATACACATCCTGAGTTTATAAAGCTCATGTCTTATCTAGGAAGAGACATAGTACCAAGTATGCAAAAGAATAAATATATAGCCACAAATAATGAAGACAGCACACAAGCGGGGTGGGAAGAAGGAGATAGGCAGGGCTGAATCCGCCTGCTGAGGGCTGAGAGAAGCCGCTTGGAGAAGGGGCCCTTGTAAGCTGATCCCCAAGGGTGAGAAGGATCCAACCTTGTAAAAAGCAGGGGAAGGGTGTTTCCCAAAGAGGGAACAGCATGGCTGAACTCCCAGAGGCAGGAAAGGACGCTGCATGTCCCAAAGGTCACTGATGTGGCTGGATGAGGAAAGAGAGAGGAGGGCAGGGGCCATACTGTGTAGGGTTGGGGGGCGGGGGGCTGGCAAGAGGCCTGCTCCTCATCTGAAATGAGATAGGAAGGCTTGACATGCTCCTGCCTCCAAACAGTATCCCTGGCAGCCTCACAGCCTCGTCCAGGGTAATGATCAAGGCGGGCAGGAGACTGAGGAAGATGGAAGGGTCCCCTGGCCCCGGCCCCAGGGCTGGAGATTACCCGGTGGTCTGCTGGTGAGTCTCCTGGTGCTTAAATCCGTGCGAGTCACTGGGAAGCGCTGTCTGTCATGGGGTAAGGGGTCCCTGCCCACAGCTGGCCCCCTCTGCACCCGGCCCTGAGGCCCCGGGGCTGGAACGGCCAGGCTGACCCCCAGCAAACCCAGGGCCCGGCTGAGCTGTGAGCCAGGCCTCCCTCGCACACCCATTCCTGAACACCCTGAGCCTTCTCAACATTTAGGCTCACCCCCACCTGTACCTTCTGAATGAGACTGTCCCTGACTGCCCTAGGTAGAGCGCTAGTCACTCACTGTCACAGTATTCACGTGACCTTTCTCCATAGCAATGCCTGGAATGATCTCCCACGTCTGTTCCCTGTTTCCCATCGGGGCCCCTCTCGGGAACACAAGCCCCCAGAGCAGGGCCTCATGCACAGAGGCCCCCAACAAACACCTCTTGACTTTTTGCACTTTGCTTTTGGTCCAAGCGAGAAGAGAGAGCAACATACTGGGAGGCTCTGTTTTCAGGTCCCTTCTAGAGTCACTATTCCCAGTGGTACTTCAGTTGTGTTTTTGGCCTCCATAAAGAAGAGTTTATTTTTAAGTAATCTCTACACCCAACGTGGGGCTCGAACT
>JAPYYM010004463.1:0-10087 GCA_028534135.1 Potos flavus
CAATCAGAGAAAGACAATTATCATATGATCTCTCTGATATGAGGAATTTGAGAGGCAGCGTGGGGGTTGTAGGGGGTAGGGAGGGAAAAAAATGAAACAAGATGGGACTGGGGAGGGAGACAAACCATAAGAGACTCAATCTCAGGAAACAAACTGAGGGTTGCTGGGGCGTGTTGGGGGGGAAAGGGATAGGATGGCTGGGTTATGGACATTGGGGAGGGTATGTGCTATGGTGAGTGATGTGAATTGTGTAAGACTGATGATTCACAGACCTGTACCCCTGAAGCAAGTAATACATTACATGTTAATTAAAAAAAAAAAAAAAAAGATTTAGGACTCAAGTTCCTAAAGCTTCCTGAATTCCAGGAAAGACAAAACTCTGGAAGAGAGTTCCAGAACACCAGCTCAAAAGAGAGAACCATGTCACAGAGCTCTGACAGCCCCAAGATATCTTCTAGGCCAGTGGTCGTGAAAGATTTTAGCAGTGGAACATGTCCAAATGAAAAGTTACATGAACCTCCCCCCCATCTAAAATAGATGCAGGTGATATTTCTTTGATATACATTCAATTATAAACTCAAATTTTAACACTTATTTTTAGTAAGATATATAAGCAATGAAGATAATAAGCTTATTTGAAGGAAAACACATTTGATATTGGGGATTATGGCATAATTGGAGATTTTAGGCATAAGTCAGCTTTTGTGAAAATTAAGGTTTCAACCATTTCTCAGAACGCAGTTTAAAAATTACACATCATGTCCAGCCTCTTCTACTTAGAGTATATCACAGGTACAGAATCAGACTAGTTTTCTCACTCTCACTGCCTTATGTACTTCCCACAATGTTACATGAGTCTCAAGGGTAATGGCAAACTTTACAATAACATCGATTCAATTTACGAAAAATTTCCTCAATATTTTATGAAGGAAATGAATGAGTTGACAGTCTAAAGTTCTGATCAAGAATATGTCAATCAATATGTTTTAAAAGAACATCATAAAATTCTAAGTCAATTCAGATTCACATTTTGTGAACATGTTCATGAATGTTTTTTGGGTCTGGCTGATTAAACTTGATTGAGCAATTTGGAATGAAATTATTTGTCCTCATATGACTGATAACTTAGTTCACTGTGATCAAAATGAGACCACTTTAAAATTTGAGCTCCCCTAAGAAGTCTTTGAACATAATTACAATACAATTTGATCCAACTCTAATGGAGAGAGTAACTGCTAATTTAAAGTGATTTTTAAGGGCAGGAGTTGAGGTTCTTCCTTAAAGCATCTCATTTCAATACTTTGGTTTCTTTTCTCTTCTCTTCTCTTCTCTTCTTTTTTCTTTCTCTTTTTCTTTCTTTCTTTCTTTCTTTTTCTTTCTTCCCCTCCCTCCCTCCCTCTCTTCCTTCCTTCCTTCCTCTTTCTTTTCCTTTCTCACTTTTTCACTTTCTCTCTCTCCTTCCTTCCTCCCTTCCTTCCACCCTCCTTCCCTCCCTTCTTTCCTTCCTTCCTTCTTTCCTTCCACTCTTTCTTTCTGAAAATAAATTTTTTTCTCCCTACTTAATGGTAAAATTCCAAAGGGAATAAAAATTCTGTGCATGAAAATGGAAGTACACGGCCAATAAAATTCTATTCATTTGCCAATACTTACTGAGCACTTGCTATATGATCAGGGTGAACTGGATGCTCTAGGGCTGTGCTGTCCAGTATCTTAGCTACTAGCTAGATAGAACTAGTTCAGTTAATTAAAAATAAATAAAATCAAAATATAGTCCCTCAGCTGCCATAGTCACACTTCAAGCATTCAATAATCACATGCGGCTAGAGGCTATAGTACTGGGCTATGCAGATACAGACATTTGCAATATCAGGGGAGGCACTACTGAACTGCACTGCCCTAGGAGATATTAAAGTATAATTCTCAGTTTCTACTCTTAAAGAGTTCTCTGTTTGGTTGGGAGAATAAGACTAACACCCATAAAGCAATAGGTCAGTAGCGTAGATATGTGGACAGTTACATATTAAGACATATGGAACTCATATGTCTTAGTACCCTGGGAAATATGTCACCATTTTACAGGTTAGCACTTACAGAAGGAAAACAAGCAAAGGAGTAAGTGAATGAACAAAACTGCTCTACCCTCTAAGACATAAACAGGGAGGAAGTTGGGCCTGCTTAAGAATTTGGTTAAACGCATATAAGCATAAAACTCAATATTTCAACTGGGCCTATGTGGAGCTAAGAAAGCAAACATCATAAAGGTATATAGTTCAGCAGTAGGAAGATGCTTCTTACGTCAGCAGGCCTTAGGAGGCAAAGTGGGAAAGAGTTAGGGAAGATGGCTGAGCACAGTGTTGCTTCATATTCTTAAGCACAAACTCCAAAAAATACCACTCTGGAAATTAAGGGACAGCTAAGAAAATGTTTTTGTACTTCTTTATGGGGCTTAGAGGCTGTTTAGAAATTACTGTCTTTGAGGATCAACACTGAACCTTGGGAGATGTATGCTTGCATAACTGTATATGTTTTGCATCTGATTCAATACATATCTGTGGAAAAACTAAAAGGTTAAAGAAGTATTTCTAACTCACATGGAGTCAAAGTTTTAGAAAGATACTAAATTTGAAGAGCCCAGACCTTCCCTGGAATTTCATGCAGGGAAAAGCATAGGCTGCCCACAGTTATCTTGCTGATGACTCCAGGCCACTATTTTAGATGAAATTATTCAGACATGGAAAAATATATTGTTGGGGCAGGAGGGGTGGAGAAGAGCTCAAAATTAAGCACAAGGGCTAGGTAGGATTTCAGATTTATTTCTTCTTTGTTATTTTGTGATATTAAATAGCCCAAGTGGGGATTATACCATAATCTCCTGGTCTGGCTGGAGCCAGTTTACCCAATGAATAATTATAAGCAATTTTACTTATAAATTTAGGATAAATATGCATGCATGCCTTATATCCTAAAGTTAATTGGATCTAGAATTATTTTCTGAGACAACCTTAGCACCTGAAGATTCCGATTCTTTGACCTTGAAACAATCCTAGCTTCTAAGTAGCTTGCTGAGTTATTGCTGGACTGTCAAGTTAAGGCTTGGTGGGACCATTAATGGAGTGTATAATTTGGTGCATTTTAAAAATAATTACTATAGTCCCAGGGAAATTGTTCCAACATTACATTTGTGTCAACTGATGCATGCGAGTGGATATATGTTCAATAATGCAAATGTTTTCTGCTTGTTAGTGGGTAGGTTTCATCTCTGTTTGTCCTCCCTTCTTTAAAAGTAACTACCTCTCCTGTTTCTGGTTTTACCATGATCCATGCCATTGTGTGATATTGTGTACTTGTAGCAAATGCTCAGTGACTTCCTTATTCGAAACCACTTTTATTTAGCTCCTTAGAAGTTGAAAGTTTCAGTATGATTTGAAATTCCAGGATTAAATAGACTGGGTAATTTAGAGAAAAATCAACAGGTATATAGAAGGCACCAGTCTCTAAACCATTTAGAGTATTTGTAATATTCCCTATCATATTTATATTATGCTTTATAATTTTAAAACTCTTATATGACTGGATTGTCCCAGGTACAAAGTTGGGGGTATGCATTAAAATAGAAAAAACATGTGGGGCATCTGGATGGCTCAGTTGGTTAAGTGACCAAATCTTGATTTCAGCTCAGGTCATGGTCTCAGGGTTGTGAGATCAAGCCTCACATTTGGCTCTGGGACCAGTGGGGAGTCTGTTTGAGATTGTCTCTTCATCTCTCCCCTTTTATGATCCTCCCCCCTCCCCCTGCTCATGCCCCCTGCTCATGCTCCCTCTCTATCAAATAAAAATAAATAAATCTCTTAAAAAATAAAATGGAAAGAACATGGACTTTGTATGAGGCACAACTGGGGTAGAATCCAAACTTTGGAAATTAATAGATGTATTACTTACTGAAGCTAAGTTTTCTTTCCAGTAAAAATAAAGTCAATAATGATACTGCATGTGAGAGCTGCAAAGGCCGAATAAGATACTGTATGTTAAAACGGCTCGTACACTGTAGGAACTGCATTTATACATTCTATCTTACAGTTAACTCAGAGAATTAAGTTCATTTGTTAATGTAATAAAATAGGAAAGATTTAATTCATATTTTTTCTTTTTCAATTCTTTTTGGATTTATGTTGATTATAAATTTAACCGCAAGCATTTTCTGTGAAATCATGCAGTGTGTAGTTTGGCATTGTGTGAAAACAGACTGAATTCAAAATGTTTATTTTTTTTTTTTTTAAGATTTTATTTATTTATTTGACAGAGAGAGATGCAGCAAGAGAGGGAACACAAGCAGGGAGAGTGGGAGAGGGAGAAGCAGGCTTCCCACTGAGCAGGGAGCCCAATGTGGGACTCAATCCCAGGACTCCAGGGTCATGACCTGAGCCAAAGGCAGCCGCTTAATGACCGAGCCACCCAGGCACCCCTCAAAATGTTTATTTTTAATTGGCAATGATTATTAGAAGTAGACTCATAGCTTTGTGAATAACCATTCATTTACCAACATGTCTGTGAGAGAGACTTAAGAGTCTTTGGTGGCAGTGAAGTGGGGATGCAGTCCTGGTGGTCTCCCGCCATGGGCCAGATGTTACAGGAATCCACTCTCACTTTTTTTTTTTTTTTAATTTATTTATTTGACACAGAGAGTGCACAAGCAGGGGGAGTGGGAGAGGGAGAAGCAGGCTCCCCATTGAGCAGGGAGCCCAATGTGGGGCTTGATCCCAGGACCCTGGAATCATGACCCAAGCCAAAGGTAGATGCTCTACCAACTGAGCTACCCAGGTGCCCCCACTCTCGCTTTTGGGTATATCTCATCCCACTCAATGACTGGCCCTACACTCTCATGACAATGGTTGGGATAGCTGAGCCAGATGGCATTTAAGATAAAATCATGCATTACTTCTCAGAGATGATATTAGTTCCCCAAATATCATTAAACAAACAACAACAACAAAAGCTTGACATGTCCAAAATAAAATTCATCGCATCCTCCCCCAAACTCTCTTTTCCTACTGACTTTCCTGTTTTGAGGGCATATTTTGGGATCAGAGCTACTCATAACATTGACTAAAGAAGTCTTCTCCTCAATTTAGGAAAGTCCTCACATTTGAGCCATGCTCAAAGCTTTGCAAAAGTTGCACAGTGTGGTGAAGGAGAAAGGCAATCCTAATCTAGTTGGTCAGGTGCATGAAATGGAAACATCTGGTCAGTGCAATGAGGGATGATCAGTGCCTCATCACTTTCCATTTGACTTTTTTTTTCCATAAGAAGATATTGAAGTCATCAAGGTTTGAAGCCTGTGTTCCATGTGTTCCCATTCTCACAACCTCATTCAGTCATTTATGAAGCTATATGGCTACTACTTCTCTGAAATCCCAGCTTTGGTCCTAACCTCTCTCCTCTATTTACACTGCCTGGGCTCATACCCTCATTACTGCCAGAGCCCCTAGAAGCTTTTCCTTTTCTCCTTCGGATCCAGCCTCAGTGACCCTGTTGAGCAATCTTCAAATAGATCAGATTCAGTCATTTCCCGGCACCATCCCACTCCTTCTCAGAAGCTTGTGCTGACTCCCCCTTACTTAAGAAATTGAGTACAATTTCTTCACCTTTAGATCCTCCATAACATCCTCAGTGTTCATGTCTGACTTCTTTTTCCATGGTTTTTCAGCCTTATGCTCTGGCCAATCTGGGTAGTTTCTCCTCCAACACATCTCTTTCCAACCTCTATGTCTTGGGGGCTATTCTTTTCTGTCAATTCCATGGGTAGAAATGCCATCTCTCTTTCTAGAATCATCTTAAACTTCAACTCTATTAGGGAGCTTTTCTTGATTACCCCAGACTGAATAAGATCTCTTCTTCATCTGAATCTCTAATCTCTCTCTCCATGCTATTGCACTTGCTTTATAGCATTTTATAAAGCTATAAAGTTCATCACTGTACAGATTTTTATTGCATGTAAAAGGGATTCGTTTTATATCTAAATCCCTAACAGCTCTCTACTGTTTATGACTGACAATCATTTGTATATGTCCTATTGCTACTTAGTACAGTGCCCTGCACATAACAGAAGCCCCATAGATATTTTTATACTGGAAATATGAGATATCCTGCTGGTTCAAAGCAAATATAATTTGGATTTTCTTGTTTCCTAATCTCTAATTTGCTGTTGTTTGTGTCTGTTAGCATCAGTATGTACATTTGTAGAGGACATACCTTTGATATAATCATACTTGAGATCATTGAGGTCACTATGTGGTCACACCAGTGATCTGTTATACAGAATAGGATGACTTAACATAACTGTACACCACATTAGGTTGACAGCAGAAATACTGTCAAACAAGAAATTCAAATAAGAAGTTTCTCATATAAGAAAGCAATGTGACTAATGTGTTGAGTGAGTGAGAACAAGAGCTAAAATACATAGATTTTTATTAACTTACTGATATTGCTTGATTAATTTGCTGATCTATCCAGTGGAATTAATTTTGGTGGTAGTTTTTTTCCATATTTTTCACAGATTGTTGTTGCACAGATGTTAAGCGCAAGCATTCTGAAATAGTAAAATACAAAGGTAAGGTAACATTGCTATTACTTTTTAGCAAGAGTTACAGACTTATATAGTCTCTTTCAAGATTAAAATCTAATGTTTACCCAGTAGGCATAGGGATATCAGTAATAGTCATGAAAGAAAAATTTCGTGGTTTACAGGGATGAGAATCTGTGATCTTGACCTGTTATCGAGATCCTCTAACAAATCCATAAACTACGCATAATAGGCATCAACCATATAGAATACTAACATGAATAAACTCAAGGTTACTATTATTTGAAAGCCTCTTGTGTTCTAGGCACTTTTCTAAGACAATACTGAAATAGATTATGCCTTTTATTCTTTTCAATCACCCCAGGATCCAGGCATTATTATCCATATTTATGACAAGGGAAGGGAGGCTTAGCAATATATAACTTGCCCTGAGTGAGATAAGTGTTACGTCAGACAACTAATATGATTTGCATCCAGATTTGTCTAGTTCTGAGCCTTAATCACTCTAGAGCCTTCCAAGCTTAGAAACAAAAATCTAAGGACCATGAAAATGATGCTCCAGTAACATGGAACTGCTGTAATTCTCAGCACATGTCATGCTGTGTCTTACCCTCAGTCTTCGCACATGTGGCTCCCTCATTCTGGACTACTGGTCCCCTTCCTCTCCCATACCACATAAACTAATGGTTCCAGAACTAATGGTTCCAATCTTTGCCATCCCTTAAAACTCAGTTCACACCATCTTCACCCCCTGCAACCCTACTCCAGTCTGGAGAAAATGGGTCCCCTATAGGCAGCCTCTGTCCCTGTGCACACTTCCATCTTGTCACTTAATGGAGAGAATTGCAGTTATTTCTTGAAGTTTTGGTCTCCTCCACAAAACCATGAATGACCTGAGTGTAACGATATGTCCATGTGTTTTTACACTAGCCCAGTACAGGGTATACTATATATGCTTAATAAATGTAAGTTGAATTGAACTAATTAAATGATCTAAATTGACCTTAATTTCTTTGCATTATACTTTGGTCTTAAGGTAGATGATATCAATTTAAACAACTAATGGAATAAATAGATATCAAGATTATACATTTTGCTGAGCAGCATGAATAAAGAGAGGTACTGGCTATAACATTCTATGTTTGGTTTTCAACAAAAGGAACTTTATAAGGTTAAATACAATTGAATTCAGTTGCTAATATATATTAATGCTGATATATACATAAATATAAATGCTATATTGTAGTTAACACCAAGGACAAGAGGAAGAACTTTTTTTTAAAAGATTTTATTTATTTATTTGACAGAGAGAGAGAGAGATCACAAGTAGGCAGAGAGGCAGCAGAGAGAGGGGGAAGTAGGCTCCCCGCTGAGCAGAGAACCCGATGCGGGGCTCGATCCCAGGACCCCGAGATCATAACCTGAGCCAAAGGCAGAGGCTTTAACCCACTGAGCCACCCAGGCGCCCCAAGAAAAAAACATTTTTTATGTGATTAGAAATTTGCTATATTTGCAAGTTATCAAAGACATTATCAAGATGTTTCCATTTTCAGAGAAAAGTATCCCCAAGTATCTGTTCATTTGGGAATTTCATTGGTGGGATTAAATGAATTTTAAATCACCTGATATAATAATAAAGGAATGGACATATTAATAAAAGTTTAGATCTGAATCTCATTTTCATACAATTAAGAAAATGCTTTTTCTATAACTGCATCCTGTTTAAAACACTATTTAGCTTTTTAATACACTTGCACTTTATTGTTTTTAATACAGTTTAGCTTAATCTAAAAATTATAGCATGCACATTAATATATCCTTTGAGAAGTGAGATAAGGGAAATGGGATATAATAGTTTTTGGACTATTGGAACAAAAAAATCCACTTAAATACAGGTTTAAAAAATAAAGGCAACTTAAAGTATAGAAAAAAAATTATTATGTTATTCCATAACATTAAAGGTAAAAGTATTTCCTGGTTGATATTAATAGGGAAAAAAGTACCAAATATGTCAGATTCAAAATATTAACCGTATCAGAAGATTTGGTCTTCATCTGTTTGGGGGCCTAAACTTACACTTCTTATTGGATTGGTACTCTAGTAATTACTTTAACCCTGATCTTATAAAGTTATTCATGAATTGTGATCCTTGAACTGTGCTATTTAAGCTGAATATTTATGAGATGATAATACCTAGGCATTTTATTTCTAGCATCAATTAAAACTTTGTTTTAGCTGTATAATAAGCCCCACTTGTCTGGCTATCAGACTTCTGCCAAGCACAAGGAACTGAGTATAGTTCCAAATAGAGACACTAAAAAGAGTAGCCTTGGGTTAACAGGAAATTAGCCATTACAAGTACTTTGTTCCACGGGAAAGGAGAACTCATATTAGAGCCTACTGATTTGTATAAGACATTACATGACAATTTGGATGAGTTGAATCTTGTGCTCCCTCCCAATGTTAACAATGAATTCCTTCCAATAAATAGAAAAAAGTCAAACATAGAGATGAGCTCTTGTGTGTCTGTATACATACAATATATACTCAATATATAATAATTAAGTAATATATAACATAAACAAAACATATTTAAACCCGGTTTTGGAATGTATTAATATGCAACTTTGTTAATATATGCAAACATTTAAAGTGCAAGCTCTAGAAAGTCTAGGAAGGAAATTCCTCCTTTCACATCTTATCTATAACTCATCTTCCTTCAACATCCCTAGCTAGGTCCTGAAAATCCTCTGAAATGTTCTCTGAAAAGTGTAGTCCATGTTACACCCTCTTCAGCCCCAGGAATTTATTCTTTACACAATTAGAACCTTCACATGACGGCCTCGTCTCCAACGTTATTTAGTATTTATTTCTGTACATGAAGCTGTTTTTGTCCCTAATTCTTTTCTATATTTCATGTTTCTATTACAAGAGCATAGTAATATTATAAATGATGACCCTATAATACTTTGGGGGCACTTCATAATAATTTTTGTGATGCTAGAATTATTAAATGACAAAACAAGAAAGTGTAGTCTTTATAATGTGGTTTATATTCTAGTAGCATAGCTAATACTGCATATAAATGTGATGTAATCTTTTGCCTGGCTGGATCATATTTGGATGAATAAGATGCCTTTTGAAGTCCCCATCAATATCTCTGTGGATGAGCTAATTACATTTTCGAGGCAAGTCTTTAAAATACATGAACAATGCAATGTAGTATCAATTTAAAAATATTTATAATAAAATGATAAACTAAAAAAGCAATTTTTTAACATATTTTTATTCTGTTTTATATAAGCCTTTTAAACTCATGCTTTAAAATACCCTGTTTCTATGATACTGATTTTCATAAAAGAACTCAGTACTTCTTTCAAAGCCTAAAATAGATTCTTCTCAACAGGAAATCTTTCTCATCCCAAACACATTACAAAAATCAGGGATTTTCACATCCTCTACCTTCTAGTCAAAACTCCATGTACCTTGAACGTAAATACTCCC
>JAPYYM010004464.1:0-10086 GCA_028534135.1 Potos flavus
GGAGACAGAAGCACATCCAGGAAGGTGCACTGTGAGTGACAGGACTCGGAGGTGACCGTGGGGTTTGGTCACGGCCGCCTTGATGAGCCACGGACAGGCAGGAGCAGTGGCCTCGTGGAGAGGGCTTGGGGGGGACAGGGCCACGGAGGGGGGACTTGCTCGATGGCTGGTTCCGGGAGCTTTGCCGGAGAGGAAGCAGAGACGGGTGGTGGGGAGCGGGCCGTGGGTCAGCAGGGGCTGGTTTTTGAGGAGCGGAATGTTCCAGCATGTTCAAGTGCTCATGACATGACTCCATCATGGTCCAGGAAGGGAGTCCGTGACACAGAAAAGGAAAAACGCAGGAGCAAGATGCAGAAGTTGGCAAGAGGGGTGAGGTGTGCCAGCCCGGGGTGGGTAGGGGACAGTCCATCGGGTGACAGGAGGCTCGTCACGTGGCTGGTGGGAGGGGCGCCCAGAGGCACGGGCAGGGAGCGGGGGGGTTCTAGTTTCGCCAGAAATAGGGAGCAGTGGCCCCCATGATGGAGGAGGAGAGACAGGAAAAGAGAGAGGTGAGGGGCCGCGTAGGGACCTTTCCCCGCACGAGGGCAGGGACTCGGTGTGCGTCTGCTAACCCAGCAGAGTGTCTTGGAGGCTGTGCCTAGCAGTTTGCCGAAAGCTGCCCTGTTCCCGGAAATAGCCGCGTCGTGGTCCGTTGTAGAAACACTGCCTAACTTGCTTGTTCGTGATTTTGTTACTTATTACGTTTGTTTATTTAAGCGATCCCCTCCCGCTGAGCACTGAGCTCGCTCCCAGCACCGGAAGGACGCAAGTGCCGCGAGGCTCGGGCCCGTCCACCCCGAGGGCAGGCCGTCGGTCCTTCTCCGATGGATGGCGTGCGCTCTCAAGCCTGTCTCGTGAGGCCCAGCAGCCAAGTTGCTTTCCTAACTTCTTGATATTTGCTGATCTGTTAGGTGAAAATAGCGTCTCGTACTCGGACTGTTTAGTTTTCTTGTTCTGAATGAAGAACAGCTTTTGTGCATTTGTATTTCCTGTTCAGTCGCCTTCCTGTGACTTGTCTCTCTGTGCCTTTGGCCCTTTCTCCTGTTGTTTCTAGCTCTTTCTCTCACTTGCTTGTAGGAGCTCTTTACACCTTCACAGAATTAGCCCCGTCAGCGCCCTGGACTGCAAGCATTTCTTCCCGGTCTGTCTCTTGACTTTGTTTATCTTGCCTTATTTTATTTTGCATGCAGGGTTTTCCCCTTTTTATGTGGTTTGCAGTATTGATTTATTCCCATGGCTGCTGAGGATTTCTGTCACATACAGAGGAGCGTGGGGGGAGGGGCACAGGCTCCGGACTCACACTTGCCTCTGTCACTCCCGGGGGGTGTATCTCCAGGCATGTTGCACAACCACTTGGTAAACACAGGACGAGCGTGCCCGGGAGCGCGTGAGCCCCTGTGTGTAGGAGATGCTCCTTTCTCTTCCTCAACGTCAGTCCCAAAAGCAGAGCACACAGCAATGGCATGTTTGCTGTTTGCTTTCCAGATTTCTTCTGGGAAATCACAGTGCCCATAATTTCCCCTGAAGTCCAGCCGGTGGCCTGCGCTCGGGGGTGATGTTCACCCCCAGAGGAGAGCTCACGTCCCAGAAGGCTGTTGCGGTTTCCGTCGGTCCCCGGGCAGCCGAGAGCCTGGCACCTCGGAGATGGGAGTAGCGTTTCTCACGGAGTGGCCGGCGGGCGTGGGGCTCCTTCCCCACGCTCTGGGGGGGCAGTTTGGGGTAGGCCGTGTGCACCTGCTGGTTTGACGTTTGAGACCTGTTGGTCTGACCCTTCCTCCGATCCTTCCCTGGAAAGCATTTTGGGAACCAGACACATAACAGCTGCATGCTTTGCTCTGTCTTTCCAGCCAAGAGAGTTGCAGGCGCAGGGCCTGCCTGTCACCCAGCAAAGCGTGTGTGGCTGCGGAGGGTGCCCTCGAGAATAGCCCGTCCCCCAGGATCACCAGGCGGGAGAGCACAGTCGCTTCCCACGGAGCCGGCCACTGAGCCGCCCTCCCAGCTGTGTGGGCTGAAAGCCTGTCCCAACAGGGGCACATGTGGGGAGGAGGGTGCCGACATGCGTCCCTTCCCATGTCACAGGCATGACATCTGCGCCGAACCTTCCCTGATGAGAGATTATGTTGTATGAGATGCAGATGTGAGTTTAGGGTTTTTGACTTTATAAGCCTTTCTAGAGATTTTTACATTATTGAACAGCAGGGGAATGAGTCAGAGGCCTGGAAATGGGTTACCACTTAAGGCCCAAATGGAAAGAGGGATTTTTAAGAGGAATCACATGGGATTTTAGCAAGCATGGTGGGCTTTGCACTGGGACTCCAGAGGGAGAAGAGCAATAGAGTAATTTGGGGGTGGTGTTCCAAGGAGGGTACAAGACCCGGCAGAGAAATCTGTTTCTGCCTAGAACCGTCCCAAGCACAGCCGTGTCTGAAACCCCGACAGACAGGACTCGATTCTATTTAGGGCTAGGGCTCAGTGTGCATAGCCAACGTGGGGATGTGATAGTTTGAAACATAAAAAAGACATATGTTAAGATGTCCCCAGAGAAATTCCTGTTTGGTCTTAAAACCAACCACAGTGGGGGCGCCTGGGTGGCTCAGTGGGTTGAGCCTCTGCCTTCGGCTCAGGTCGTGATCTCAGGGTCCTGGGATCGAGCCCCGCGTCGGGCTCTCTGCTCGGCGGGGAGCCTGCTTCCCCCTCTCTCTCTGCCTGCCTCTCTGCCTACTTGTGATATCTCTCTCTCTGTGAAATAAATAAATAAAATCTTTAAAAAAAAAAAAAAAAAAAATCTTAAAAAAAAAAAAAAAAAACCAACCACAGTGGTCTTTCTCCTGAACTCTAGGTTCATTTGTTCCTCGTGGGCCCTGAAACTGACCCTCATGTCTTTCCCACGGGTGGCCAGAGCACAGGGCGTCAGCGCTGGAAGCCGGAACCCACCCACGCATGTGGTGTCCATTCACTGCTTTATCCTCCTCTTTGGGGGAACTTGCCTTCCCTGCTGGCAGGGGCGGCGCCTTGTGTCAGGGTTCTGGTCCCTGCCCACGGGCTCAGCCAATCCCAGCCACCCTCACCTGGGGAGCCAATCGGAGCCCTTCCCTGGGATTCTAACTGGAGCTGACCCAACCCCCTCCCTCCCCGCCCCTACACTTTCTGAGAGCTGTGCCCTCAGGTTACAGTAACGTGAGAGAACAGCTCTCGGGAAGGGAAGGGGGACGTGGAAGCCTTGGCCCTCCATCACCCCAACACCATATTCTCCTCTCCACCTCCCCGTGAGCCAACGACGTTCTCATCTTTTCTTAAGATAGAGTTGGATTTCTATCCTTTGCAAGACAAGAGTCTTAACCAATGAACATCTCAGTTTTAATGAACTTCGTTTTGTTATTCTTTCTAGAACAGGGTGGGGAGGAAAAGAAGGAGGCGGGAAGGGAGGAGAGAGGCAAAGAAGAAAGGGAAGGCTGTGTGTGCAGAGGCTGTAGCTGACGGGAGTGCCTATTATCCGGCCGTTACAGCCCGACCCCTCTGCCCCTCGGCCACCTTGGCCTTGGTCTTTGCTGTGGTCAGGTAGCCTGGCCCTCGTGGCCCGCAGCCTCCGGAGGACCTGCAGGACCGGGCTGTATATTCCCAAGCCAATTCTGGATATCGGTGGGAACGGAAGGCTCCGAGGCCGTGAGACGCGCCCTCCATGTGGGTGGGCAGCTTCCTGTCTCCACACCGTGTCCGCGGGATCCTGGGACCGTTTCCAGAGGCTCCCCAGACACACCGGACATTCTCGTGGCTCTGGGGACTCAGTTTCCCTAATGGGATCGGAGCACGTAAATCTTCTCCCATAGGAAAAGACCTTTGCCCTCTGTGCTTGAAGGAAGCCTGCTTAAGTTTACTAATGACTGGGATTATCAAGGTCCATTGGTAATTTTTCAAGTTACCTGAGCAAGAAAAAAAGAACAGTGATTACAGAAGCCAAGACCGAGCGTCATTAAGCACACGTTGGCCATTTGCTTCGACAGGCAGAACTCAGTCCTTTTTATTTCTGCTAAAACTCTCGTGGCTCTGTAAGCAGATGCCTCCGGGCTGGCAGGAGGGGCTGCGCGGGGAGGGAAGGGTTGTTGCGTTGATGTAAATGGTCAGATTTCTGGTTCAGAGAATTACCGAGACCTGATGGAAAAGAGCCCACTGTTCGTTTGGTTTACTCTTAGCACATCCTCATTTTTTTTTTTTTTTTTTTTACATCCTTGTATCTCTTTGTGTCTTTACATCCAGATTCCCCAGGTGGCTAATTTTAGGGCTATGGGAGACCACCAAACACCTTACCTCCCTATTCTCCACTTGCCCCTCCCCCTGCCCCCATTCTGTTTCGTGGAGAGCAAGGGAAGGGCACACGAACAAGAACTTTATAGTAGTCCCTGGGGAAGATCCGCATCTGCTCTAATGATTTTCCTATTGCTCAAAATATTTCAGAACTCCTTTTAAACCTTTTTTAAGTTTAGGGGTCAGCTTGTGAGGTGCAAAAAAGCAAAAATAGCAATGTCGATAGACTTCCGACGGAATACTTGCGCCGAGCCCATCCTCCCTGAGAGCCTCGCGGGCTCTGCTGAGGCGACACCCTGATTTCAGATTTCTAGCACCCAGAACTGCAAGGGGATTTTACGAGCCACCTAGTCCGTGACACTTTGTGACAGCAGCCACGGAAACTAGTGCACACGCCTTTTTTGCCTGCCCCTCTGCCCCTCTGTCCTGCGTCCTCTCCTGCCTGGAGCACCCCTCCTCCTCTCCTCCACTTACCCACAGCTCCCTGTGTCCCCGACGGGGCACCTCACTTTCCCAGGGTGCCCCCAGTCTCTCGCTCGCCCCCGGCCCTGCTGCGTTCTTAACACATCTCTGGGCGGCGCCATACCCCTTAGCACTTCAGAATAAACTGCCTCGCTTGATTGATTTTATTTCTCACCTTGCTCCCTAAAAGGATTTCAGCAGCGGCTGCTTCCTATTGCTTGCTAAAACGCTATTTCTGTTGTACTTTTCAAGACTGACCTGACTGGTTTTGGAACCAGGTAGGGTCTGTCCTCAGCCCTCAGAGTAGAGGGGAGGGGACCAGGTCACATGGATACAGGCCTCATCAAAACCCAGCCACGCCCAGAATCTGACTCCAGATGCCCTATTATGATCAGTCTTCAAGACTCAGACTCTCTGTGACTTGCCCAGCCCTAGTGGCACGGGGACCGCAGCAGAAGCTACGAGAGAGGCAATCTGTTGGGGATTTGAACCCACCCAAGCCTCTGACTCCGCAGGTCCTTTAATAGCTCTCAGTAGAGAAAAAAGAAAAAACGAAAAAAAAGCCAGATCCTGCCATGTGAAACTCAATGCACAGAATGGGGACAGGAGGACCCGTTCTAAATGTAAATCAAAGAGAATTTGCATTTAGCAACAGCCACATTTAGCACCCATAGGCTTCAATTTTAATTAAGGCAACGAGTGGCTCATCTCCAATCAAGGCCAGAGAATTAGCGCATTCTCGTGACCCATCACGTCATCTGGCAGAGCAGCAGAGCGGGGAGCCCTTGGCGTGACAGCCGTCTGGGGACCAGCTGTGCGCTTGGTGGCACCCGGTGGCAGTGCACTGCCTCCTGCAGGACCCATTCTGACCTTCAGTGTGGGAGCCCAGCGTAGCAACAACCTCGTCACGGGACCCTCCGAGGCTCCCCGCTCCGTCTCCCCTCTCAGTGAGGAAGGATGTGTCACCCCTCCCACCCCAGCGCCGATGGCCGTGCTGTTTCCTCATCTACACAATGTCCACCTCACCTGGCCCATCGCTCTGCAGCTTGAAGGAGGAGGCGTGTGGACCGGCAGTTTGCAAGACGTGAAGCCCTCTAAACAAGAGTAGGCCCGTCACCACCGTAGGTCCCGTGGGTCAGAGAAGCCTGTGAACTGTCATCCTTTGCTTTGTCGTGCCTGCTAGGAGGGGCATCTCTGAGACCCACAGGCAGGAGAGACGTCCAGCTGGAGCAGAGGCAGCTGACCGCATGGGACTGGGACGTGGGGCTCGGCTCTGGGGCATCTGGGCCCCACGCGATCCTTCCTATTAGAGACTCTGCAGTGACACCACAGCCCCGATGACGTGGTACCAGGCCGTCCCCTCCCCGGCCGGAGCTGTGGCCTCCTTACACAGACACAGAGTCTTTGGACTCTTCACGAAGGACAGCCCTCCAGGCAATCCTGGAGGTTTGCTGACGGGGCCCCCAAAACCCAACCTTCCGGCCTTTCAGTATGGGGCTGGGTGCCCCTTTCCCATGAGGCCGCTCTTAACTAGCCCAGGGACAGAAATGCCTTGCCCTTTTCACCATTAGTGGGCTTTGGGGGGAGGGGGCGAAACCAGCGCCCACCTCCCCCCACCAGCCCAGGGGAAGTTGGATCTTAAAGAGCTAATAAGCGTGCCATTTTCCCAAAACACGGAAAATTTCACAGTTCATATGCCTGCAAATTTAGCAGTGCCGTCTTCAGAAAGGCAGGTACCCTCCCTCAACCCCCAGGAAGTTCAGAGATCAGGATGCACGGCTTTCTTCGGTGCCGGGGTCTCCGGTCCTGCCCCCCCCTTAGCTTGTTGTCCAGCCCTGTTTCTTATCCTTGCTTTAGTGGTTCTGTTATCTTGTGCCCTTTATTGTACACGATCTCGGAAGGTTTTCTCCCGAGTAGAAGAGATACAGATCTCCCGTCTTATTTATAGCTCTGCAGTATAGATCAGAATCGGGGTTAATAAACTGGAGAAGGAACATGGAGAAAAAGATGCCGGGCAGCCGGGCAGCCGTTGGCACCTTGCTTTTGCCTCCTCCCTGGTTTCGATGATCTTGTAGCTTCTACCGGACAAACGCTCAGGACGCAGCTAATGGTTCAGCCCGAGGCATTTACTGACCACATCCTTCCCATGTGGCCAGCAGGGACCACGCGTCCCGGAGGACATACAGGAGAAAGAGCAGGCCCCCCGCCCAGTGCGATGGGAGGGGCCCTCGCGGTGGAACGCGGCCGGTCCCCGACCCGTGGGGAATGGTCACAGGAACTCACACGTATTACGTGCCCACCTGGGGCAGCTTTGTGCTGTTTGCTCTCGGCCCACCTGTGACCTCTCACCCGTCCCTCGGTGGAGGATCCCGTCACCCTTCCACAGATGAAGAAACAGAGACGCTGGGACACTAATCGTGGTCAAGATGGTGCAGAAGCAGGGGCCGGAGAGCTGCAGCCAGGACTGGACGGCCAAGACGGCCTGGACT
This sequence comes from Potos flavus, assembly GCA_028534135.1. NCBI lineage: Eukaryota > Metazoa > Chordata > Mammalia > Carnivora > Procyonidae > Potos > Potos flavus. Next base: position 7,293 of record JAPYYM010004464.1, read on the forward strand.
TCCGGGAGGTCTGGGGCGCCCCGGAGGCAGATGCCCGGAGCTGCGGGGGAGGGGGGGGTGGCCGGGCCGCGTGGTCGCACCCTGAGTTGCCAGCTACAAGCCACAAGCCAGTGCTGCCTGGGGCCACCGGAGACCTCCGAGGTACCTTCCCTCTGTGGCTCCCCTCCACAGCCATTTCAGACTCTCCCCTCCCCTCGCTCCAGCCAGGAACCTCTCTTCCTGCTTCTCCAGCAGAGGGACAGTCAGAAGTGTCAGAATCAGAACTTCTGCCAGGCCCCCTCCCCCAGGGCCCCCTACCAGCAGCGACTCCCCCAGACTCTGGACTCTCTTCACTAGAAGCCGCCCCTCTGTTCTCCTCGAGCCGTCATTCCCTTTCTTTCCTGCTCCATCAGTGTTTCGTGCCTGCACGGCTCTTCCTCTTGGCTACACATTGGAGGCACCTGGTGAGCTTTAAAACAGAAGAATGGGGGCCTTGTCCCTGCAGACTTTGGAGTAGCCTGGAGTCGTCCCCGGGCATGAAGCCAGTTGTGCCAAGCCTCTGCCGCCGAGAGCCAGCTTTCCTAGGGCGCCCACCAGCCAGCCCTCTCCCTCCCAGGCCCCTCCAGCTGCCGACACCCCGCACCCCCCGGCAGCCCTCAGTCCTCATCTTCCTCACCTTCCAGCAGCACGGAGCAGGTGGCCTCTCCCTCTTTCTGGAAGCACTTGCTTCCCTGACTCCCTGACCTCTCTCTCGCCGGAGCTCTCTGTCTACCTCGCTGGCTGTTGCTGGTTCCTCCTGATCAACTCTTGGGGGCCCGGGTCTCTGCGTGGAGACCTGTTCTCTTCCCCGGGTACACTCACCCCCCTGCTGTGCTCGCTCAGCCTGCAGGCTTTATGAGTCATCTATTCATTGAGATTGGATCTCTGGTCTGACCTCTTTCTCGAACACCAAACTCGTGTATCCAGACACCCACTTGACCTCTCCATGTGGTGTCTCTCTGACATCTCAAACCGAACATACCCCAAACTGGGATCCTGCCCTTCCACCCGCCACACCACAGCTTTGCCAGCCTTCCTGTTATTCAAGCCAAAAGCTGAGTTGTCTTGGGTTGCTTGCCTTCTCCATACCTACGTCCAATCCCATCAGCAAATCCAGGTGGTCCTGTGCCAAAGTGTATCCAGAACCTCTGCTTCTCACCCATCCTCCATGCTAGTCTGGTCCCAACTGGATCATCTCGCACCTAGTAACTGGTTTCTACTTCCACCCCACTCCCTTGGTCCATTCTCAAAACAACAGAGTCATCCTCTACCGAAATCTCTCCAAAGGCTCTACCTTTCACTATTGTCAAAGCCCACGTCCCCAAAATAACCTACAAGGCTTTTATGATGGGCTCTTCATTTGTCCCCTCCTCGCCCCCGCTCCAACCAGCTAGCTGTTCTCCGAGCTGTTGCTCCAACCTGCCAGATTCCCTCCTACCTCAGGACCTTTGCATGGGCTACTCCCTCTGCCTGGAATGTTCTTGTCTTAGATATCTGGATCATCTACTTTCTCCTTTCCTCCAGCTCCCCACTCAAATGCCACTTCTCAGTGTCCTTCCCAGACCACACTTTTAAAAAAATTGAAGTCGTCTTTCCTGGCATCTCCCTTCTTTGCTCATTTATCTCTTTGGCACATGTCACCTCCTAATACGTCCTAATGTATAATTGACTTACATGCTGTGTTTATTGTCTACTCCCACGGGAGGTTTTAAGTCTCCTGAGGCCAGAGATGTTTGTTTTGTTCAGTCCTCCATAATCTAGTAAGATGCCTTGTGCTTGGTAGTCAGTCCATAGTGTTTATTGAATGAATAAGTGTGATGCGGACCAGGAGCTGCGGGGGATGGTGAGGAGAGGAAGAAGGCCTCGTCCGGTTCCACAGGGATTTCACTAATATTTGGTGGTGGGAGGCTGGCCGTGCTTCCTGAAGAAGATTGGAGCTGAACCTCAAAGGGAGGGTAGTCTTTAACGAGAGTAAGAACAGTTGAGATAAGCAACAGGACTCAGGAAATCCTAGTAACGATTTCTTCAGAGCTCTGCTCTCAAAGAAGGGACAGCCCTGGAGAAGCCAAACCGGAGGTGGGGTGAGGAGGTGGGGTGTGAAAGCAAGCCGGGGGGCAGGAACCCAGTCTCCTGGAACGTGTGGGCGCTGCGGCGAGCTGCCAGACACCCGCCCCGGGCCCCCACCGCTGCATGTCCTCTGCAGCTCTTCCAGGCCCCTGGCAAGACGACGCAGTGCTCCACGGGGAGGGTTCGGAGTCCCGTCTGTGGTTTCCCGGGGATGGACCTGTCTTGGAGGAAATTCCTTGTGGAGGCGGAAACAAACGCCGTGCAGATCTGCGGTCAGTGACCGGGCGCTGATTCCCGTTGCCAGGCACGCGGCACGCGGCAGTGATGCGTTGCCATGACAACTGCAGGGTCAGGACCAAGCCGGGTCTCACGTGGCGTATCAGATGCAGACACGCTGTGTTCACGTTTCCACCTCAGCCTGAGATGTGGAAGCCAAGGGTTTTCGTGTCAGGATCCGTCGGAGAAGCCACGGCTCCCCCTTCAGGAAAGGGAGGGCACCGGGGCGTATTCACACCCCTGCTCAAAAATCTCTGATATACTGCCCACCTGCGCCCCTCTGTGGCTCCCCCCTCCTGCTTACTGTCTTCACTCCCTCACTCCTGCACCACTTGCTTTGGCCAAATTCTCTTATTCATAATTTTCTAGATGTACCAGGGAAGAGAACAGTGTATAGGCAAGGAAACAGAGGAATGAAACAGCGTGGAATGTT
>JAPYYM010004465.1:0-10086 GCA_028534135.1 Potos flavus
ATTCTCTCTCATCTGTCTCTGTCTCCGTCTGCACGCTGTCCCCACGAGCACCTGGGCCCCCCTCTTGAACAGAAGCTTAAGTGATGGCCCAGGGCGCCTGCCCTCAGTGACAGGGATGCTGCAGGTCCGGTCACTGAGGCGGCAGGTGGTCTGGCTCAGGTTCTGGTCGGGGTCCTACGTCTGGGACATACAGAGATGCGGACTACGCAGTTACTTTTACCGCTCTCCGGACAGAAGCGAGGGTGCCGTCCTTCACTTGTCAACAGCCCTGGTCTTACACGGTGAGCTGGACTCCATTTCCCGAATCACAGAGTACATGTCTAGTCCCCAGTACGCCGCACGCGCCAAAGGACCAGCCACTCCGCCTGCTTCGTCCCAGAGCTGGGCAGCCGGCGGCTTTGGTCTGATCCCGGCTTCCCATTGCACTTCTGTTTCTGAGCCACGCAGATGTTTGCCTTGCTTGGAACCGTGCTTGGAATCTTCTTGTTTCCTTTTGTTACCTTCTGTCTCTTGGGGCTTAAAGGATGATCTACCCACACCGTGTCACCAAGACATCCCCTGACGACCTTTATACCTTCATCTCCTGCCACTGGGCCGTGTCACCTACTGGCATCTCCTCAGTCATCTGGTCAACCAAGACTTCTCCCATACTAGAGAAGAACAGCCAAGCACTGAAAACTCTGTGTTCCTCCTCGGTCCAAATGCCAATCTCAGCCTTCCCATTTCGGCGGCAATCCATCCCCTCAGAGACTCCTTTCCTGACCACCCTCTCTCAGCAGAGCACCCCCCACCATTTATTATGGGGTCCAGTTAATTTTCTTCAGGGAGAAGCTGCAAACAGCCACAAGATCTCAAAGCAGCAGCCACAGGCCACATTTTTTCTGGCAAAACCTCCTCGTACAGCTCACTCCGACTCTAGGGCTATCCTCGCGTGTAAAGGTCAAGAGTATGTGGGTGGGAACGCCCTAACGTGAAAGGAAGCTTATCTCCTGGGTGAGGAAGTCTGACTTTGTTTTCAGGACTGAGATGATGGGATTATTTGGTATTATGTCCAATACACACCAGTTCCGGTGTCTCTTTTAGCAAATATGAAAATATACGAATATATACAAAAATATACGAAAACCTGGCTAGTTAGGACTAACTGGGATGGTGAAACATCTTATTTGATGGAAATTTGAAAGTCTGGATCTTTCGGTAAAATCGAGTTTGATTTTTTTAGAATTTTTTTTGAACCTGTGCAGTAACACCAAGTATTGGCTTATGGAATGCTGTCAAACAGACTCTGCCGGGACCTACTTTAATGAACAGTGAAGGACTGTCTGTGATGAATAATGTTTATTTGGGATTGCATGCTGCAAAGGCAGCACGAACGAGTTAGTATTTCCCTATAATTTCCTAGGTACTCATCATCTACTTAGGAATCATGTTTTTTTTTTCCTTCCACAGATATCGGAAACGTGAAGATTACCAAAGCCCACTCTAAATTACCATAAATTCAAAACCAGTGAGGCCAGATGAATGAGATTTGAGATGCACACAACTCCTTGCATAGTTGTGTCTGAATTTGGAAGGGAGTGTGGTGTGTCACACTCCGCCTTCCAGCCAGTCTCGGGGCACGTGCAGGGGACTCTCAGGCTAAATCCGATCACGGTGCCAATTCTACGCTTTTCAAACACGCAGCAGGTATCTGGGGAAGTGAGCCTCAGGGTTTCTTTCTCACTCTCTCTACACAAGGCATCGCAATTCTGGCACGTCTGTCAAATACGAGAGGTGCGAAGTCCCGAGAAAGAATGATCGATCCATCTGCATGGACAGGAGGAGATAGATCTGTACCAGCCAGTGCGCTGGGGAACAGAGGAAGTCGCTTCCCTGCTAGGAGGGGTGAGAGGTTTTTGAAACGGTCACTATGGGAGCTTTCTATCCAAGGGACAAATTGCAGGACACAGGACAAGAGAAGATTTGCCGCCTGTTTCCTATGGAACAGGGCTCTACTTCAAGGAGCTCTAGTGTCAGTGTAGGAAGTGGCCAACTCTGAGGACATCACAGGTCTGCAGCAAACACCCTCTACCCGGTAGGTCTTCGAGATCACCAAGACGTGGCCCCTCGTCGGCTTCTGGGTTCCCCAAGACAGCTGGACCAAGAGATTGTCAAGGCGCATTACCAGTGGTCTGTGCTCTGTGTGTTCTAGGGAATTGCATTTTCAAAAGCGGCTTTTCGTGATATGGGTTCAAGGATGCTCAGTGTCTGAGATTAGCAGCTTGGGGCACAGAAACCAAATAAAGAATAGGCATAAATGTGCAATATCTCCTGAAGAGAATGTACTGCAGTCCAGAAAGCAGAAACATTCCTACTTTAAAAAATACATACAACTCTTGGCTGTTACTGGCTATTTCGAATTCTAGGAAACCATGGAGGATTCTCACATCCAGCTGTGGCCCTCGGGGCCCCTATCTCTGCCCCACCCCTGAGCCTGGCCTGTTACCTCACTGGGCAGAGCCCGTGCTGTGCTCGGAGGCAGTTCCGGTGTCAGCTGGGGGGTCCCTGCCAGCAGGAACCGTAGTCCCAGGAGCCTTCAGAGGGAGCACATCCCAACACACACACATGCACCCCACATCCCAACACACACACTCACCAATACACACACCACAATCACACACACCTCACTCACACTCCTGGGTCTTCTCCAGGTGTAACGGTCACCCAGTGGCTCGGTCCGCCCACTCCGGCACAAGGACAAGAAGGAAACTCGGGGATCTTGGGCTAAGTTCTCTCTCACCCCTGGAGGTGTCCTCTCCAGGCTGGGCCCGTCCCGAGTGAGGCGGGGTGGGGGAACACAGAGGCCATCCTCGCTCGGCCATCACTATGTTTCCCAAGTGCCCTATTTTCCCTCATTCATGCAACCTGAACCTCTTCAGATTACACTTTCCACCTTTATTCCCCATTTCCTCCCCGCTCTGAGGATGTGTCTCTTTCATTCCCCCAGGAACGGGCAGCCCTCTGTCCGGTGTCCCCTCACTGCCCTCAGCCTGGCCTTGGCATCCCCATCATGTCCTGCTCCCTCTGCTTCCAGCCTCACTGCCTACAGCCTTGGCTGTCCTTGTTTCTTTCTTTCTTTTTTGTGGAGTGTAACTGACATCCAGCACGGTGTCAGTTTCCCATGTCAGTTTCCCATACCCTGCGGAATGGTGACCATGGTAAATTTACAGCACCCCTCATCTCACACACACACACACAGACAGACGGACTGCTCTCCTTGTGATGACAGCTCTTAGGATCTGCCCTCCTCACACCATCGCTCCACACCACACAGCAGTCACTGTGCATGTGACATCCCCCGTGCTTCCCCCCTTGCACCTAGAAGTTCATACCTTGTGACCCCTTCCTCCCATCCCCCTCCTCACCTCTGGTAGCCACAAATCTGATCTCCCAATGGGTTTTCTTTTTTAAAGATTCCACATGTAAAAGAGATCATACAGTATTTGTCTTTCTCTGTCTGACTCAGTTCACTTAGCATTAGGCCAAAATCCATCCACGTCACAAATGGTAGGGTTTCCTTCTTTTTTATGGCTGAGTAATATTCCATCGTGTTTTGTACCACATCGTCCTTCTCCACTCATCCGATGAGACACATGGGCGGTTGTTACTTACTCACAACTCCAACGCCCATCCCCGTTACGGGTTCTTCCCCCTTCACTCATCCTCACGCCCTCCAGACTCCTCACAGAAGAGCCCCCAGCTCTGCCCATACTCCGAGAACCCGCTACTCCCCAGAGACACAACTAGCGTTCCCAGGGGACTCGGAAATGTGGGTGACAGCTTCCCAACCAGACGAAGTGCGCAGAGCACCGCAGGAGGGGCCGAGCCCCCAGGGCGGCGCGCCTCGGACCAGGTGTGCAAGGGGTAGGGCAAGGCGGTCAAGAGCCCCGAGAGGGACGGGCTGCCGGGCTGGGGAGGAGCCTCGCCGGCCCAGCAGGAAGGTGCACCGTGTGCACCACACCAAGACGCGGTCCTGCGAATTCTGACTCCGGCACCCAGACCCACCTCGACTGGTAGGACCCTCAGAGCTGGCTTCCGTGAAGCACCTGCGAACAGCGCATTCGTCAGAATCACGGGTGAGTGTTACTACAGGCGGAAACCCTGCCTTCCGTTCTAGAAGTCCCTCTCCTCTCCTTTCTCATTAAATGAACACTTTATGAGTTTGCATGCACGGAGTCTGGGATATTTATGACAAGAAGTAGATTGCGCTGCCCCGAGGCAGACCAGGTGATGAGTGAGTTTATGCAAATGAGCGCTTTGATGCTTTGTGGCAAAGCGTAAATAACGTGAATCACGGGAGTTAACGGCAGGCCACATTGTTCTCCATGCGCTGGCGCGGCCCGGACAGAGGAGGCATCCGTCCTGCCCCAGGAGAGGTTCTCGGTGACGTCTGCGAACGCACCAGTGCGCCAGAGAGCATTCCTGCGGCAGGTGCCCCTGCCCGGCTGCCCGCCGCGGGCCGCAGCGCAGGAAGCCACGCCCACCGCGGGCCGCAGCGCGGGAAGCCACGCCCGCCGCGGGCCGCAGCGCAGGAAGCCACGCCCGCCGCGGGGCCGCAGCGTAGGAAGCCACGCCCACCGCGGGGCCGCAGCACGGGAAGCCACGCCCACCGCGGGGCCGCAGCGCAGGAAGCCACGCCCTCCGCGGGCTGCAGCGTCGGAAGTCACGCCCACCGCGGGCTGCAGTGCGGGAAGTCACACCCACCACGGGCCGCAGCGTGGGAAAACACGCCCACCGCGGGCCGCAGCGCGGGAAGCCACGCCCCCCGCGGGCCGCAGCGCGGGAAAACACGCCCACCGCGGGAGTGGATGGGATCAGCCCCCAGACACCCAACACCGGTGGCATCTGCACTTAGCAACAGAAACCTGGAGAAAGCCTCCATGCAGCAGCTGATCTGAGCACATGGCCACCTGACCCGCCCCATCTCCCCTCGCCCCCCGACTACACTACCTGTGTGCAGCTTCTTGAGGGTGCTGTACCCCTCCTGCCTCGGGGCCGTGGACGAGCTTTCCTCTGAGGCTGGCCTGGCCCCTCGGCTAAGCCCTGTCCCTCTCCCAGAACACTGGTCCTTCCGAAACACATCCCTCTCCACCCCAGACCACGGCACGCCCCTCCATCTCAAGCTCTCGTATAGCTCGCCTTCAAGCTCTTAACACCGTTCGTCACTACACGCAATGCTGCCCTCAGTACGTTGTTGAGGTGTGCCCCCCTGTGAGGGCATAAGCCGCCTGGTGGCAGGGTCCGCATATGCTTTCTCTAAAAAGCAACACTAGATCCAGTGTTCCGCACATGGGGGATACGCAATAAATATTTAAGCATTTGCGAGTTAATACGTGAGTGGTAGTAAAAATGCGGGAAAGACTCAAGGAGACTGAGAGCACAGCCCCGTCACGCCGCTGTGCCTACGGAAACACACAGTGAACTTCCATAGGGCATCCTGGCTGAGAAAAATGAAATCTACGGAAAACAGCCAATGATGAAAACTTTGTTCTTAAAGACCACACGGTGGGTCCTTGAATGACACAGGGGTAAGGGGCACCGACCCCATCCACACAGTTGAAAATCCATGTATAACTTTTGACCCCCTAAAATCCTAACTCGTACTAGTGTATCATTGACCTGAAGCCCTCCCCAAAACGTCAAAGGTCGACTCACACGTACTCTCTTTGTTATGTGTATTACTACACCGTATTCTTACAATAAAGGAAGCTAGAGACAAGAAAATGTTCCTAAGGAAATCACGAGGAAGACAAAATACGTTTATAGAACCACACTGTACTCATCAAAAAAAAAAAAAAAAAAATCCGCATATAAATGGACCCTCATAATTCAAACCCATAGTGTTCAAGGGTCAACTGTTTTTTTGTACAGAAGCATAAGGCAAGACTGACTTTTTTGTACTAAGGGCCCTAAAACAAGTAGTGGACAAGCCAGCACCACCTGCAGGAGAATGAAAGGCACCCAGAGGCAGGTCCCCAGGCCGCGGGAGAAGGATGCGGGCTGGCCGATGGTAGAGACTCTTCTCTTGGACACTGTGGCTCAAGATCGGTACGACCTTCTCGAAGAGGAAGAAACAGAAACTCGTGCACCGAGGGCATATTTGTGGTTAGTCATACACAGCTGTGTTAGAGTGGGTTTCATGCAGCTCTCATTGCAGAGGATAAGGCGTAGTGATTCTCATCAAATTCTCTGTTCATCACATAAAATCCTAAATTGACGAAGTCCTCCAGATATTATTATGCAGGGGAGCCAGAAAACTCACAGAGTCCGAGCGGGCTTTTAAAATCAAGTTTCAGATGGATGAACCCAATAAAAGGCCCCACTTAGAGAATTCGATCTTCGAGAAGTTTATTTTTGTCTGGGTGTGCTACACATTATACCAGAACCAATTACAAATGTTTAAAATAGCTAACCTTTAAAAAATGTCTGTGATGCTTTTATACGTAAAAGCGTTTTCAAAACCAATAATAATGTCAATAAACAGAGTATCAGATTTGACAAGGGGGATTACGAAGTGGTTGAAAACTGTTCCCGGAGGATGCTGATTACCGTTCCCCTCCGGCCCGGAGGGCACTGGAAGCCGGCCGTCCTCGGGCTGGATTTAGTCAACATTTTTAGCTCCGATCGGGATGAAGATATCTGAGACATGTTTATCAAGCCTGCAGCTGCTACAAAGCTCAGAGGAAGGAATAACTGCTCTCTAATCTTGGCCCTGTTACCTAATCCACCAGCCTTATGATTTCCTCATCTATAAAATGGGGATAGCGACTCCTACGTCACAGGTTACGGTGAAGAATTCACGTGCGTGTGAAGTGAACCAGTAAATTGGTTTTCCTCCTTCACACACAGTGATGGAATCGGGACTTTAAAAAATGCCTCAAGTTGGGAAAATGGGTTGAAATGAACAATCATTCTACCAGAACACAGGGGGAATCCTGCATTTAATTAAAGGGGAAAAAAAAGACTCTAGAAAAGGACTCACACAGAATCCGTGACACATGAAGACAATGAACGAGTGACAAAAACCAGAACAAAACGTGAAAAAAAAAACTTGGAATAATGATTAAGGCTCTGCTGCACCAGGCAAGTGATCCTATTGGTTAAAGGAAGGGGACACGTTCAATGACATCAGCACGATTCCCCGAGAACCGACTTCAGGAACGCATCGATGTCGCAGCAAACGTATCCCGCAGTGTTACATCTCATAATCATTTGACTTATTGAAAGTAATCGGAGTTACCTTCACAGTAAGCCTGCATATAAGCAAAGGTTACTGAAAACTCAGAATGGGAGAAGATCTGACTTGGCAGGGCTCCTGAGATAGGGTCCTGGAAGTCGTCACAGGCCACTGCCGCCCGCAGCTAGCTCGAGTCCCGGAGTCGGGCCAAGTACTAACCTCTCTTTCCCCCCAAATCATGAGGAGAGTCTTCTTTTACTGTAAATTATGAAATTAGCTACTTGGTATTAAGATCAAAACTAATTTTGTTTTGGGGTGCCTGGGTAGCTCAGTCGGTTAAGTGTCTGACTCTTGATTTTGGCTCAGCTCATGATCGCAGGGTTCTGGGATGGAGAGCTATGCTGGGCTCCCTGCTCAGTGGGGAGCCTGCTTCTCCCTCCCCCTCTACCCCTCCCTGCTCTCGCTCTCTCTCTCCCCCCTTCCCTAATAAAATCATTTGTTTACGTATTTATTTACTTATTATTTTTATTTATTTATTTGACAGAGAGAGACACAGCGAGAGGTAACACAAGCAGGGGGAGAGGGAGAAGGGGAAGCAGACTTCCTGCTGAGCAGGGAGCCCGATGTGGGGCTCGATCCCAATCATGACCTGAGCCCAAGGAAGAAGCTTAACGACTGAGCCATGCAGGCGCCCCTCTAATAAAATCTTTTAAAAAATGTTTTAAAAAATAATTTTATTTACTTGATCTCTTACAAAAATGATGAGTTGTTTTCAAGGTTGTTTTGTTTTGTTTTTGACTTCTTCTGCCTCCCCAAAGCAGGAGGACTGCTACACTCGAGGTGGAATTCAGGCCCGCTTCGGCCGCCCAGGGCAGTGGCTGCAGGATGTCGTCTAGGGTCTGGCTCTGGGTCCCAGAGATTTCTGACTTCTGAGATGGTTCCAGTTTCCAACATTCCCTCGTGGGCCCGTCTGTGACCTCGAGTTCTGTAGTTTCTTTAAACCCACAAAAGACAAGCTAAGAAGAGGGTGGGGAATGAGCCTCAATCCCCACTCCGGAAGGCCCGCATGGCTCTCTGAAATGATGGACTAGGAGAGCGAGGGCAGGACCAGGAAACAGGGCCTTGAACCCTAGCCTCCTCCTGATTCTCAGTGTTGTTCTTAACCCACCGAGACTTGACAGTCTCGTCTATAAAGTGAGAGGCTGCAGCTAGCTCATCCGTATGGCTCTCTCTAGTTCTGGAATTCTGTTCCAGAATCTGTTCACCGCCTTGGCACACAGGTAGACTGGCCTTCTGGGACCCCGCCAACAGTGGCAGAAAGGAGTTAAAAAGCACGAACGTTCAAGACTCACAGGACTGGCAGAGAAGCTTTATAGCATCTAAAAACGTCTCCTATCCTTCTTCATTATCTGATTCACAGAACCTAATTTAATGGTGGAATTCTGGGAAGGCCCGCCAGACGCTCCGACCGTGACATGAAAGATGGTCATCTTGGGCGTGGGGCTCAGTATGAATGACTTGCCATATGTTCAAGCGCTCTGTCATTTGCCTCCAGCTGTTTATACATCACACCGAGGCACAGGGGAGGTGTCAGCAACGAACCATCAACAACAAAACAATACCAATTTGTGCAAGGTTTTCCGGACACGTTCCCCACTCCAGATCTAATAGCCTAGGTCGAACCATCTGGACTTGCCGATCCTGTAGATCAAGAATGGTTGCCTGTGAGTAGTTTCATAAAGTTACATCCTCCCGGAGATCCCCGACGGCACCGGTCTTCCTCTGAGTGTGCTGACAACAGAAAGAACATGAAAACCCCCACATGAGGCCTGGACACGTGGAGGCCAGATGCTTCTTGTAGAACAAAGGGACAGTTACAGAAGTACCTTCTGGGAGTACTAGAATTAGGTGAGAATTCCTAAGGGAAAAAACCAAATTTCTAGATTTCTACAGTTAAGAGAGATGAATAGGAAAATGACACAGTCACACAAACCCATGAGCTAAAACAGGTTTTTAAAAATTTGATGTGCCTGATTATGAAGCTGACAGACAGAGAGGTAAACAGAGAGACGGAGAGAGACAATGCCCAACTGTATCCTTTGAGCCCTGGATCCAGCTATGCCTGAAGCCCGACACCCTGGGCTTTCTAGTTACATGAACCAGTAAATTTCTTCCTATTGAAACACACATTCACACACATACATACATACATACATATACACAACAGCAATTATGATATATATACATACATATGATGCTAGATCAAACGGTCTTAAAATGTTGAGCTGAAGCACAAGAGGTAGGACCCACTTCCTATCAAAAATTCTAGAAAGTTTAGGCTTCTCATCTGATTCACAAATCCACGAGGTCAAGGCCCAGGTAGCTGCAGAGATGAACTGCTTCTCTAAGATTCTGGGTGAAAGAAAAAAAAAAATTCTGTTTCCTATCAAAACAGGAGAAATGAAAGAGAAGCTTCTCACATCCATAGATTCGGCCCGCATGCTAGTGTCCGACACGGAGCTGAGAAGGGACGACGAGGACTCTTTCATAATCAAGTCTCTAGAACATAAGATAGAAAAGATAGAAACCAGCTTGTTATGTCCTCATCACAGATGTGAAGCTGGAGGTCAGGTGACCTGTGTAAACTTGCACAAGCCAAGAGCTAAGATTAAAATATCCAATTATCATTAAAGTTATTAGACTATTCCCATGTTATTTTAATAATAAAAAGATTAGAGGGATGTCCGAGTGGCTCAGTTCATTAAGCCTCTGCCTTCAGCTCAGGTCATGATCTCAGGGTCCTGGGATCAAGCCCCACATCGGGCTCCCTGCTCGGCGGGGAGTCTGCTTCTCCCTCTGTCCCTCCCTCC